>OY757916.1:4337038-4599538 GCA_963585895.1 Sepioteuthis lessoniana | reverse complement strand
AACGGAACCATTTTAAATACACGATTTAGGCGAATAGACTTCTGTCTGAAATGATAAAAATAACATTTAAAAATCTTAAATGTGTTATACTCACCGTTTTTTTTTTAATATACTTTGGTTTCAACTTAACAGCAAAACACCTCACAAAGCAGCAACTGTACGGCCACCAACCTCCCATCGAGAAAACTATCAAAGTTAGACGAACCAGACGTGCAGGACACTGCTGGAGAAGCAGGGACGAGCTCATAAGTGATGTTCTCCAAAGGACCCTGTCATATGGCCGGGCAAAAGCAGGACGACCAGCTCGAACCTACATACAGCAGCTAAGTGAGGATACGGGATGTAGCCCTGAGGACCTGTCAGAAGCGATGAACGATTGGGAGGAGTGGCGAGAGAGTGTCAGGGATATCCGTGCTGACGGCACGTCATGATGATGATTATAATAAACAAAAAATACTTACAATCAAAATGAGGGAAATTTGATAATACGGCATCGGACGCAGATTTGAACCTCATATATTGTGTGTGTGATGTTTACCACTCAATGTTTTGGTTAACAGAACAAATCACACACACACACAAAGATTCTAGTAACGAATCTAGAGCTTAACATGAGCGAAAAACATTTGATTAGAAAAATAGAAAGAGAAAATAGCGTTTTGATTTCTATAGAATGATATCAGCTGTGTAAATTGACACAGGCACTGAGAGTTGATAAATTTATTTAGAAAAAATATAGTTAAATGGTCAAATTCTTCTTGTATTCTATAATTAGATTATTGTACATATAGGGAATGATGTTAAAAATCCGAACCCGAGAGACGTTGATGAGCTAGAGTCGGCACTGATATATATATAATGTCATCCACAGACAGACTGTTCCGTTGTATCACAACTCTTCAGTGTGGCTTGACACGTAGGACGCTTAAAGCTGGGATCGAAACCCACCCAACTTTACGTTAGACTTAGTATCAGACTGCTCTGCCAACAAGCGTACCACGTCGGCTAGGGAATTATAAGGCACTATGTAGCAACAGCAGCAGCAGTAGCGTTCGTTATATATAGTAATTGAACTTGAAGGATATCTTGGGTGGTTTAATCAGAAACAACTACTAAGAATTAAAGATCAAAATGACATATGGTTAGAGTGTTTGCCAATGGCCCGGGAGGTCGGGGTTCAATCCCAGGTCGAGTCATACCAAAGACTTAAACAATGGTACTTGATGCCTCCTTCTTTAACACGCAGCATTTAAAGGCACGTAATTAAAGGCATTTAAAGGTGAGTAAAGTAAACCAAGGAAAAGAGTAATACTCTCTCTTACACCTCGGTGTAGTAGCTATTGAAAAGGGAACCTTCAGGTCTCCCTTGACGACGGTCAGCCAACTTAAAACTTATTTATTAGCTACACGTATATATAAAGAATGTGCAGAGTGATTGAAATTCTTATGATTTATTTCTTAACGATAATTTTTACAAGAAATGAATTAAAAGTATTTTAAAATTGAGAGTAACTTTTCAATCATTTTGTATTCGTACGGAATTTGATCACAAAATATCAAAACTGAATTTGTAATTTCTTTAACTTAAAATCTAAATGAAGAGATGGGAACAGTTGAGCTCCTTCTATAATGAAATAATGACGTCTCGAGAAAGTTTAGATGATTTTGTGCCAATCTCAATAATTTTGGAATGAAATGTTTTTAGCGAAAGACAAGGTTGTGCAAGTGCAGAACCTTACCATGCTCACCAGACTCAGATCCGTGCGACTTGTTCTTGTTTCCTTAACTCAAAATTCCTTTTATTTGAGGCTGTAGAAATATGATGACTCGGCTTTAAATGCCTGCTGTGATATAAAGGTGATATAAGTAATTATTTAGGTCGCTTGTGTTGAATAATAATAGCACTTACCGCCATAACCGAAGTTGGAATATATAGAGAATTACCTTCACTCATATTACCAGCAGCCAATCACAGCTTGGTTGATTTTTAGTGACGAGTTTGGAAGCTATTGTGACAGCTAGAATAGTCATGCCATCAAAAATGGCGGTGTTAAAACGTGTGCTAAGTAATGACAATACTCATTATTGTATCCGGCAAAAAAGGGGATTGCAAATATAAAATTACCGAAACTGCCGATCTCTTTGAGTTTTGGTACCTTAATGGAGCTTTTAAACTGATTGAAAAGAAATTTTTGAATCTGAAGATCAAAATCATGAAAAGTTCTACAGTTACTCCAAATTTAATGAAGGTCGATTCTTAACGCAAAATGCAAAACTTATTTGGATAAGAAGTCAACAAAGTAACTGCCACTAGAAGCCTTCATCATAAGAAAAGCATGGCTGATGAAATAGAACCACAATATCGCCTTCAAAAGAATGAAATTCTTTATACCTTTATTTTTTATATATATATATATAATGTTTGTTTTTATTTCAATTAGTTAATATTATTTTAAAGCTTTGTTTTATCATTATTCCTGTTTTCTGATATCTTATACAGATTGTACTTAGATTAGAACGTATAGGAAATGATGCAATTTCCTTGTCAAAAGAAATTTCTGGAAAAAACGGATCAAAATTGGCGAAAAGATATCCAACTAACGCCCACACAGATGTTAAAAAATAAACAATCAAAAATGGTTTTTAGGACCAATAGGAGGTCTCTAAAATACGCGCCTAAAGGATTTTCGAAAGTCAACGCGTGCAAGCGGGATCCATCTTGATGCTATAAAAACACACACACAATATTTTCCAGACACCACAGATCAGTTACTGACACCAACGCTTCTCGGCCTTTCGAGAAGGCGTTGTATCCAGTCGGCCGGCCGTAATGCAATTGGCGGTTCAGATCGGATGTGTCTTGTCACTGGATGTACCTCTGGCCTCAGGGGGCCGTCCCCCCAGACTTTAACCCTCTTCGGAGGGGCTGGGTTTATTGCCTGGCGCCTGAGGCGCCCCTTTTAAAGGGAATGCCCACGGGGTCTGAGGCATTTTTGGAAATGCCGGGCGCGTGTGGGCTACGGCCCTGCGCCTGGCCCCACCCTAAAAAAAGGCCTTGTGCCATACTCGTCCGGTTGGTGGGACGGAAGACAAATACCATCAGTTACTCACACCAACCCGGAGTGATACGTACTAACTGTTTCTCAGCGGTGCCGTGCTCGTTTGATTTTCAAACAACAGTGTCATGTTACAACTTAAAGTTGGATAAAGATCTTATCCACGCTGGGCTCAGAACTGGCCTCTACGGTCGTGACCTGATACACGAATCGCAGTATATCCTTCTACATTTCAGCTCCCAGCAAAGAAATAAATTTCTTTATTTTTGTAGCACTATTGTTAATATTGTCTTTTCATTCATTAACATTAGTACACTACAAATGTAATTCTGTTTAACGTATTGCTTTCTATATACATTCACAACTCAATTGACAAACTAACATTTTAAGAATTACAATTAGAAACCAGTTAGTTCATAAAGGCGAATACTCACTCTGTTTAATTTTTCAGGATTTCTTGCAAAATAATTTATTTGAGATATTTCTTGAAGTTCCTCATCAGTAAATTTTTTTATCCCTGGCCATATCTTCGTAGAGTTGCCTTTAGTTGCTAAATGTTGATCATGGATACACTTTCTTTTCTGTAAAAGAAATAGAAAAAACAGACCGTTAGTATTTCTAAGGATTAATTTTCGGATGAAAATAAAGTAAAGTAAAGTTGGCGACCATAGTCGAGGGTAACCCGAAGGCTCCCTTTTCGATAGCTACTACACCAAGGTGTAGGGGAGGGCGCTACTCCTTCCCTGGATTGCTCTACTTTACCCTTGATCCGTACCTTATAATGCTGAGTGTTAAGCAAGGAGGCATCAAGTACCATTTTTTGAGTCTTTGGTATGACTCGACCTGGGACTGAACCCAGGTCTCCCGGGCCATTGGCGAAGAAACATCAATAAGAACAGTCTAGTATTAACTGAGCAAGTATATATGATCTGTGCAACTAAAGGAAAAGAAAATAACAAAAATAAATGTATTTCTTTACCTACAATATAATGATATTTATTCGGGTGTATCAAGAGTATTTTTCTAATTGATAATGAACTTTATTAAGAGGTTAACTTTCTATAAACATTTATAATACAATCAAATATGAAAATTTCTCTTTTCTATATTTTTATCCCTATTCATATTTACAGCTATATTTATCCATATTTTTAACTTATACAAATTTTAATACAAAAAGACTGAATTCAGCATGAAGTAACCCAATAACATAATAGCTGATTGATTGATTTTAACGGTACGCCAACCCACCAAGAATTATTTCATGCCTAGAGGTTAGAGAATCACGTACATTGTATGTTTATATTTACATTTGTCTGTAGTTGTTTCTTTAGAGGTTTTTGTTTGTTTTGTATTTTGTTTTGCACACAGCTGATATTGAGTATTCCTAATTCAAATGATTTGCCTACAGTTGTATAATTTCAAGTATTTTTATCTTATACTAATAATTTTCAAGCAATTTATATGGTTTCAACTAAAAAATGATAGCGTTTTTGCGTTATCAAATTGTTTTAGGAGTTCTGTTTCTTTTTGGACATGAATCATGTGACGAAAGTGCACTTAACGTAACGGTTATAATCGTAAGAAATGGGATCAGCGGCCCGTGTTCAAATTTTAATCAAGGCTGTTTCACTTTGCGTCAAGGCTCTTGAGAAAGGCATGAACCAATCTGATTTCCACTAGTTAAGAGAAATTAGTTGGACAGATAAGATTCTTTAGACTTAGTACGGCAACTATTATAGGAGAAGGAAAGTTCTGCATTCAAACCAGCTTTACTCCGCTTAAAAATTGACCTTGCGTCACATCCTGCTCGTGGTGTAGAGTTTGGATCGATACCTTGTATGAAGGAGGTGCCCGTGGTGTAGTCGTTATCGTCGTAGGAAATGGACACGGCGACACGAGTTCAAATCCTGGACGAGACTGATTGCATTTCACATAGCACTAATACCCTTGGGGAAGGTATGAATCCAGTTATTCTCCCTCTAGCTATGGGTAAATAGTAGGACACTAGGTTCTTCAGCCTTGGTTAGGCAACTAGTCTAGGAGAAGGAAAACTCTGAATTCAAACCTGTTAAACTCCGCTTAAAAATTGACCATGTGTCATATCCTGCCCGAGCGGAGGGGTTGGTAAATAGTACCTTGTATGACGGATATTACTCGTATTATGTTAGGAAAACGTCCTTTGTTCTTGTGTGCACACCGTCTCTTCAGTGTGTAGTAAATTGTTAAAAGGTGAAGCGTTTACGGTGTCACTTATTGATTACGGCATTTGATTTAAGTATAAGACATTTGGATTAACTGAACATGTTTTTTTTTTATGTTAACCTCAATAAATCAATGTAGTTTACCTCCTGCTGAGATTTTGTAAATTATGTGACCATTGAGGGGCATGAGCGACCGCTACACTTTAACAGGTAAGGGGAGTGACAAAGGATATATTCGGATGATATCTTACTGGCAACCCTGTTAAATAATAAGTACTTCACCCACAGAGAAGGTGCTACAGCCTTTATAGTAACCCTTTGATCACCGGTGTCCATAAGATCCAACATTTATCACTCACCAAGTCGAAGGGATGCAAATGACCTGTTGTTGGGGTGGGTGTGAAATTGCTTTGTCTCGTCAGTAGATGTTCTTGAATGAAACTTTATGTAACACATTTTTATGGCTTCTCTCAGCTGCACAAAATCAAATGTGACTAATTTATCTGGTAAACCCTACACTTAAGGAAATTAAAACAGTAAGGTGTAAAGTCTCCTCTTAACAATATTCTCCGACATAAATTGCTCCTCTGCATCTTTTATCTTCTTCTCTTGCAACTGATTTCGTTTAATAACCATTCACTTTTATGCCAACTAAATTTTGCCGCTTATTAACTTCAGTCTTTTTGATTGGTTCAAAAGTTTTTAACTTTTAGTTACGCCCACGAAATATTTGTAATCTAAAACTGTTTTTATTTGTTGATAAAAAATTTCAATTATTGGATTAATTAGTATCTTCCGAAAATACGTTCTACGTTTTATATGATTATTAGATAATTATGTGACCTTTTCATTAAAACCCAATTTCTAAATTTCATTCATACTTTTTTCTGCATTCAAACGTTATTAATGATTGGTCAGCGAGACATATTAATATTTGTATAAGGTTTTGTGATATCTTCGTTCACACTCATCCCGATGATCATAATTTTTCAAGGAAATGGATCTTAAATGCTTAACTATGGAGAACTTTTCCTTATATATATCCTTTAAATAGGATGTTACTTGACATCATATTAATCGCTGTCTTTGAGCAAGAATTTTGATTTTTAAAAAAATCAAAATCTTGACAAAGCAAGCCATCAAGGACCTGGTTAATCGTAGGTAAGAATTTAAGTTCATAGCTTGACTGTCAGCTTGTTAATTCATCGTATTTTTGAAGGAAGAGAACGAATAACTTTTTCATCGTCTATTTCTGTTTATTTATTTATTTATTTTTGTTACGGCAGGTATCGAAGGTAAGATCTTTGCCGACTCGACCAAACAGAATTGGGATGTTTCTGTCTACAGAAATGAAGATTTGGTAACCAGGAGGTGCAAATATCGTCCATGAAATGACGCGGGAAATATCTGCTTTAGGTAAATTCTTTGATTTAAAAAAATCTATTTATGTATCTTTATTTTCGTTTATTTGAACATGAACAAAAATTACATAAGTAAAAAAAAAAAATGTCTGAAATGTCTTTTTTTTATTTTGTTTTGTTTTGTTGTTTGTATGATATTTTTCTGGTTCTTTATTACTGTATTTCATATGCGTCTTTGTGACGCTACAAACGGGGCGTTTCGAAAAAGAATGTCTTCCCGACAACTGTTATTTAAACTTTCTAAAAGACACAAATTACAAAAACATGCTAATTGCTCATACATTTTAACTTTACAAAAGACATTGAAAGTGATTTCCTTTAGTCTGGACGCAGATTCGAACACGTTCCATCGCTTTTATAGCCATTGTTCTTTTGATGGTATAACACTCTCAGTTGGTAGTTATCATCCGCAACCCACACAGTCTCGCCGACTAACCGATGTCTCTCCCCCATGTTGTATTTGTTTTTAAAGAGAGATCTATCGGCCGCCGGTTCTAAGTCGAAACTGATATTTATCCAACCTTCCACCAAGGAGGATTTGACACAAGGTTTATACACACATGAATCGAGACTTATGCACGGTAGGTACAAAAAAATGCTTGATCCCGTCGGAATTCCCTTATTGGAGCACCTCAGGCGCCAAGCAATGAAGTCAGTCCTGCAAAACAAGTATTGTCTTGGGGGATGCCCACCCCCCCGAGACCAAACGAGTCAGACGAAACGCTCAATACCATTCACCTAAGGCGCGCCCGTCAGGATGGCATATTAAGTAGGGGACCGTTGCTTACTCGAAACTGTATAAGTATTGGTTTAGTTCCACAAAGATGAATTCCAGAACATCCGGGTCCGAGGGTGAGGCATGTAACATTTCGCTATATCGCCTCTCGTCCCCCCCCACTATCGTGAATGGACACCAAAAGAAGACTTAGCCAGTTTTCTATCCCATTACGTCTAACGGTCAGTTCCTAACTCTGCCATTTTCTTCTTGTGACTATGGTGTACAGGGAAGGTCCCCGGTCCAACGGCCGACTCAGCTGTCACTTCCGTGAACCACAAGGCATCTGTCAATTCAGGATTGCTTCCTTGAATATATAGAACCTTGATTTCCGAAAAAAAGATCCTCACACGTTGACCAACAAGAACTACTTTAGAAGACATCCTTGTCCATAGACCTCTGACCATACTAGCACTGAAAACTTGAGTTTATAATAAACTAACCCTTTCAAGCTGATAAAAAGATCCTTCTCTTTCTATTTTATAATCTATTAAAATCTACCAACCTCCTTAACTTATTTAGCTATCCTTCTGATACTACTATACATGCACATCCATGTACATACATACATATCCTCCACCTATGCCCAAACACACCCATATAAATATGCAGGAATATACAGGCATATACACTCTGCCTATACACATATATACCCACATAAATAAATACAATTAATAAAGTTCAGTCATTTTAAACAGGTAAACTCTTTTCCTTTACATAATTTTTCATTTTCATAAGGGGCCTCGTAGTGAGTCATATCAACGCTCTAAGAATTCATACTCTCTCTTTTCGCCTTTGGTCTTTCAACTGCGAAGACGTTGTCTCTGACCAGGCCGGGGAACAGTATAACCACATATCTGCCTCAACTACCAGATCAATTAAGTATTTTTCAATTTTGTACCTCTCCAACGTACTGGTTTTTCGTCGAAGCATGTGTATTATTCTAGCTGTCGAGATATGTTAGTGTTTTCTTTCCTTTTCATAACATTTGTAGTTGTATATATAAAAAGTTAAATATTCACGGAATATACAAATGAGTTTATCTTTCCTTCTGTTGTGTTCAGTATTAGTACCTCACGGATATATTACTGCTAATATTGGTCCGTGAAGAGGGGGGACTCGACTAGAATATCTTCCCCCACCACCAAATATCCAATAGCTTTATACTTAGCTGCAATATCAATGCTTTAAGAGTTAATATATTTATAAAGTTCACAATCATTTTGCTAAATAGGCTGTACTGGAAAAAAAAAGGATCATATAACTTGTTCACTAAACTAAGAAGTGAAAATCAAAGTCAATAGTAATGGTTTAGTTTGCTAAACATTACACTATGCGAGACACCCTGAAAAATAACTTAGCACAGCTAATTACGAGGCACCCAATGAGAATCGAAGTCACTAATAATGGTCGAGTATACTAACAATCACACTATGTGAAACGTCTAAAAAAATAAGTGTAACTTAAATTTAGCACAAAACCGAAAATACGAGGCACCCAATGAGAATCGAGGTCACTAATAATGGTTTAGCTCACGACTACCTTGCTCATTTCGGTTAAGCACAGAGTCAAAAGCAATATTAGTTCAAAGGTACATTTACATAACACCACACAGGTAGTTTGTTTGACCTGTCTCCTTTCTCCAATAATTGTTTGTATATGAAAATCTGTTATCGTCTTTATCTATGATTATGCAAGACTCCCGCGGGATTATCTAATTGCATTCTACTTGATTATGCATGCCTGTATCGTGATGAGGATGCACATAACTTTCAAAGCAAATCTAATCTGTCTTGAATCTTTAAAAATAATTATTATTCTTTCAATAAAGCCTTTTTAAAAGTCACAAGTCAAAATAGTGTAAATTTCTATCTATTAGAATCATCATTCCTTCTAAGTGATTCGCTTGAAAAAGCGCGACATTGAATATCATTTTCCACTTCGGATTTGACCCGGTTAAATTGATTATTTAAGCGTATCTCATCGCGCAAAGCAAGCAATTCTTTCCTTCTTTTTCCTGCTTCTCTCCTTATTCCACACACAAAGCTTTTGCTTATTTCTTACATTATAAATTACTCTTATTACGTGTTGCATAAGTCAAGGTTACAACTAGAATTCATCAACGACCATTGACAATGCATAACTCCCCACAACTTCAGTTGTGAAACTCAGGAGATATTGTCTGTAGTCACCACTTCACTGCTATTACTCCCAGGTCCACTCTGACTCGGAATGGTAATTCCTATTAGTGTCCCATCTAGGGGTCAAATAGATCTGTTTGAAAATAATTTCTATTAGATAAAAATACTTGAAACCACATAACTGTGCAAATGACGTGTACAAAGAATAGTTACTTGAAGCAATAATTGTTTACAAATATTAATTATCATTAGTTAGTTGAAATAATTGAAACCATGGAAGTTATTTGTATTACATAGGAATACTTGAAACGGTGTGTGTGTGTGTGTGCAAACAAATAATGATTAAATAGGAATAGTTACTTGAAAACAAATAATTGTGTATTACATTGGCATGATGGTTAGTGTTCGCCAATAGCCCGGGAGACCTGTGTTCAATCCCAGGTCGAGTCATACCAAAGACTCAAAAAATGGTACTTGAGGCCACCTTGCTTAACACTCAGTATTATAAGGTCAGGATCAAGGGTAAAGTGGATCAATCCAGGGAAAGGAGTAGCATTCTCCCCTACCCCTTGGTGTAGTAGCTATTGAAAAGGGAGCCTTCGAGTCACCCTCGACTATGGTCGCCAACTTTATTAGTAGCTAATAGTGTCTGACTTGTTGCTGTAATACTACGATCATTTTCTTTTTCAAGGTGATTAATAGTTTTGTCAGTGGATGATTGTGAAGAAATACTATAGATCCTTTGGTCCAAACTAACATATATCTTGTCGTTAGTTGGGTTTTATGGCATATCAACCTTTTATAGTTTATTTAATTCCAAACCCTGTTTATACGTATATCAAGTATTTCGTCAGCGAATTCTTCAAGTTTCGCGATTGGCGTTTCATCAGGTTGTCGATTGCTTCAGATTACTTCAGGCATGGAGCTAGTAGCAATGAGAAGGTAGGTGGTATGTTTTTGAGCTGCAGCAACATAAGCAGCGATGTCATTTCAGTTACTATCATTGAGTGGGAGAATAAACATCGTGCGTTTGTGATTGAAATTCATCTCACTACGCAGTGATATTCCGTGGGCGGATCTTTCATCAGATCTACCCTTTTGATTAGTTACTTCAACTTGGGTGACCTGAAGGCTCAAATCTTTAAACGTAAACCTAAGACAACTAGTGAACTGAAAGATGTGAGATTACCACCTTAACTGTCAGATAATTTCTGCTAATGCTCCTTAGATAGCGTTGCGAAAGCAGTATATATAACTTGTTGCGCTCGCAGAATGCCCTAGAGATAAGACTTGTCCTCCTGGAACAAGGACGTTTTCGTCCTCGGCTAAATTCATGTCGTACAAAGTACGGTACCACAACTTGAAATGTCCTCAGTTTTCTTGCTTACAAACTGGCGTATTTAATTTAACGCAACCAGCAACAAATAGCCCCGTCGGCTGGGGCTATAGAATACACCGACTGCATCTCTGCAGAGGGGTAAGACTCCCCCAACGTGTGACCTGTACATGACTCTAAACCAACCATCTAATAGTGAAGCTCTAATATTGGAGTTTTGAGGAATGTAGAGTATCCCTTCATTGCCATTTCTCTCAGATTAACTCGGACCCGTAGTGGTAGTACTCGTTAGGGTTCCATCTATGGGTCAAGTTGAAATATATAATGAATTTCTAAACTTGAAGCCCTTTAACTGTAAAATTTTGAATAGAAACCATTTATCTGCACGCAAATAAAACTGTGTTAAATTGCAATACTTGAAACCATTTAACTGTGTGCAAACAAATGAGCTTTGGTTCGTTTTAAAATTGTTACAAACAAATTATTTGCTTACAAATCATATATATCTAATATATGTGTATAAACAGGATTTGTAATTAAATAACCGACATGCCATAAAACACAACCAACCAACAACAAAGGAACACTTCTCAATAATTTTAGTCGCTCACATACTATCATTTCTGTTACGAACTTCACATACATACAATAAGGTTAGTTCAACTATTGGAAAATATAGGATGAATTATCTGCCCTTGGTGGTAAAAGGATCAATCAGCGCACTACTGCAGATTGGCGTCCATTTTTTGACTTTTCAATTTACTGGCAGAGTGCCTATACAGACGGCTTTTCAAATCACTCCAGTTCCAAGGTAGACCTCAGCAGACAAGTTTGGCAGCAAAGCCACTAAGTTTACAACCTACCTTTTTGTATTTTTTAAATATATGTTTGTACGACTATATTGTTTTGAGTTCCTCTTCATCCGGAATGAAAGTCTATCCGTTAATGTGGGGAAAATATATGGGGCCCAGCAAAAAAGACCATACATCATATCTTCTTTTATTTATTTTGAATTCTTTCTATCAGGTTTGTTTAGGCAATAAAATATGTTGTTAATTGTACGTAATTGTTCTTATGTTTATTCTTGAAAGGAGGCAATATTTCTTCCTCGATTATTTCTATACCAAGATTTTATTTTTATCATTTAGAGTATCTAGTCTTCATCTTTATTGTTGCATTCACAATGTTTCGGCCGATGTGTACTTCGGTCTTCTTCAGGTATTTCATGTCGAACTCGGGAGCCTACACGGAACTTGATTCGTTTTGTAAGTTATAATATCAGCAACAATATCAAAGGCAGTTGGTAGGTGAGTGTTGCAGAACTGGTGAGGCCAAATATTTGGATATTATATGGGGAACAGAAGATTTGGTTGGTTATTTGTTTAAGTTTGATTTCGTAGGTTGTGGGTATTTGGGTTTAGATATCTGACTTCATTGTTTTCTTTCTTCTTTTCCGTATTTAACTCATTGGCGTCTTCTTTGTCCGTGAAGACTGCAAAGGAATTACTGAAAAAAGGAAGAAAGAGATGAAGATACCTTTTAAATCTCAACTTTATTTTTGGGTTTCGTACGGCTACTCAGTAACGGGAAAATGTTAGAGAACAATCGGGTCTCCAAAGTGAGGCGTTGAAATGTATTCGTCATTTTCCGTGGGTGATACATCCAAAGTCGGTGGTTATGTCTAGTTGGTGCTTTTTATTAAGTATATTAGCAGAGACAGCTGCTACAGGTCGAAGAGTGATTCAGCTTCAGGGAACCGCTACCTATTGAATTATTTTATTTTTTAAAATTTTTTGTTAATCTCCAGATAGAATCTTTAAAACAAAGTGATGACTATAAAAAAACCAAATGGCGAATATTATTCTTTTCTATAGTAAAATTAATATTTAATAGGATCTATATAGCCATTTTTATTTACGTTCCGAACCCGAAGATTTATTCTGCCAGACCCTATATTAAAATCTCAAATTCTCAATAAAAAGAAAACTATTGCTCCACAAATGACTTCGAAGGGTTATGCCGATTTTTAAGGTCTTTGTTAATTATATTCTAATCGAGCAGACAGTTGCATACAAATAGTAATAATAATAATAATAATAAATCGATACCTTTCATACCTGTTCAGCTTCTTTATCATGCTGTAAATTCTGGGCTGGACTTGGATACATGACTGATTGCAAATTCTTTTTAAATTTTCTGAGATCGAAAGAAAATGAAGTTGTTGCATCAGAAAATTAAACTTTTACGTCAAAAGAAAATAAGGACTTTGCTTTTGTACGTTTAATGACTTCAAAAGTAATACTAGTACGTCGGCTGGGACGAAGGCTGCAGTGACACTTAGTTAAAAAGAAAAGAGTATAGGAGCCGAGGAATAAAAATGATGCGAAAGTGAATGCGTTAATGTAGGGCAAAAAAAAAACCCCTTTGACAGTAAGAGACAAGATGACGCTATCTTCAGTTTGCGTTTAAATTCTATACAAGAATCGGATCACAACAAACAAGAATTTGAATTTTGTCAGTAATCTTTCTAACCCATCAAAAATTGAATAAATCTTTATAATCATGCTGAACAATCAACAGTTGTTTTTAGAGTCGATTTAGACAAATAAAAGTTCCGATTTAACTTTCTTAGAAAGATTGGTTAGTTTTTTTAGGAATTACACTGTACATATTGAAACCTGTGGGGGGGAGTATGTAATTTGGTTATTTCTGTAGATTGCTCTCGAACTTATTCCCACCACAAATTCAACACAAAACATTACAATCGCGCAAAAGAAATGGAATAGAACACAACGAACATTAAATAACAAACAATTTAATGTGCATCTAACAGAATATGAAAAACAAAATACATGATGTGTAAATGGCCTTTTGGAAAATAAAGTTTGAAGAAGAGAATAAATTTATTGAAAGATGTGTGTATGTTCATGTTATCAGAGTCCGTAAATAAGTCGTTCTTACTAACATTAAGTTTATAACGGGTTTTATGATTGTGGCGACATCGTGTCTCGTTGATGAAAGAAAGTTTGTCGGGTTTTCCTTTTGAATATAATTCTCGGCCATTTGAAAAGAGGTCATGAACTTTAGTTGAGGAAGGAAAGGAATTGGTTGGACATAGTATCGGCTACTGACTTAGTGGCTTGTGTTCGTCTGTGTCTTCGTTTGTGTGTAAGCTTGTGTCTTGTGTGTCTGGCTTCCTAACTCTGTGTTATTTATATCCTACAGGTGGATCAAAGAATCGTCCTAAAATTTTTGCGCGTAGACATTTATTGACCAATCAGATTTGTATTTTACTATTTTATTTTCGAGCCTAAATATTTTCTGTAGGTTCACTTCCGATCCTAATTTTCTAGAATGTTCTATTCCATGTTTTTATTGCTTATTTTAAGACTAGAAAAATGTGTATCCTATAAACCAATTTATTCACTTTCGCATTTGTTATTTTCAGTGTTTCTAACTTTGATCTAAAGTGAATCTTCAAGTTCTTAGAGAGGACGATCGCTCTTTCTCGGCAAAGTCTTCAAGTACCTATTCATCATTCTTCAAGAGTGTTGTCTTAATTTTTTTTCGTGCGATAAAAGTCGAATTTTATTATTTCTATGGATATTTCTCAAATATAAAATAACATTTGATTTTAAATACAAAATATTTATATACGTATAAAAGTATGTGACATTATTTGGTAGGTGTTTTAGCGTTTTTTATATCATCATCATATCACGCTGGTAGCACGGATATCCCTGACCCTCTCTCGCCACTCCTCCCTATCGTTCATCGCCCTAGGTAGGTCTTCAGGACAACATCCCGTATCCTCACATAGCTGCTGAATGTATGTTCGTGCTGGTCGTCCTGCTTTTGCACGGCCATGTGTGGGGGTTCATAAGAGTACATCTCTTATGAGTTCGTCCCTGCTTCTCCAGCAGTGTCCTGCATGTCTGGTTCGTCTAACTTGAATAGTTTTCGTGATAGGGGACAGGTGACCGTACAGTTGGTGTCTTGTGGGGTGTTACCGCCAGGACTTGTTTAAGATTGCACGTAGCATTCTTGTGTAATTGCCGTCTAGCTTCTTCTCCAGCCGTTTTGTTAGCGTCCATGTAGTGCAGACATATAGCAGTATCGATGTGACCGCTGCCTGGAAGAAACTGCGTTTCATTTTATCGATTAGGTCTGATTTCCATATAATCGATAGCCTATTGATAGCTGTCCATGCTTTCGCTAACCTCGTTTTGATGTCCTTTTCGGTTGATTCGACGCTGCTTCCTAGGTAAGTGAATTTGTCTACTAGTTTAAGAGGGGTTCCTTCTAGAGTGGAGATGTCTCCTGTTTGATTATAGCACATATATTCCGTTTTGTGTGCATTAACATAGAGGCCTATGCTTGCTGCTGCTCGTTCCAAACTATGCAGAAGTGTTTCGGCTTGGTCGGGTGTATTTGCCAGTATCGCTATGTCATCGGCGTAGTCGGCGTCGGTAATTGTTGTTGCGGGGTATCTTCTGCTTCTTTTCTTCGTCAGTTCGAAGCCATTCTCTTTGATTTTGTCAATCGATGTTCTAAGTACGTAGTCTAGACAAATGATAAAGAGGTACGGAGCCAGCGTGTCCCCTTGTAGTACTCCTGCTACAATGTCGAAGTATTCTGTGTCTCCATCTGGTGATCGTACTTTTACTTTAGTGTTTCTATAGAGAATCGTTATTGCCGCTACGGTTTATTTAGGTATGCCGGACGCTAGTAGGATTTGTTCCATCTTTCCTCTGTGAATGGAATCGAAAGCCTTGGTAAAGTCAACAAATATTAATGTCGCTTGTAGGTTTTTTGCCCGTACACCTTCAAGGATTCTACGGATGGTTAATATTTGTGAGGTCGTGGATCTATTTCTTCGGAAGCCATTTTGGTTTTTTCTAAGTATGTTGTCGATTTTGGGTTCTATACGGTTTCGTAGTAGGGCGTTGTAGATTTTGGCTGCTATGGATGTAAGTGTTATGCCTCGGTAGTTTTTGGCTAATCCGAGGTCCCCCTTTTTAGGGAAGGGGAGTATGCATCCCTTCATCCATCTATCTGATTTTGATTGTATACTGCGTTGCAGTGTCGGAGCAGTATGTCGTCGAATTGTCTGGTCTTCCATACTTCCGGGGGAATTTCGTCCAGCCCTGCAGCTTTCCTATTTTTAATTTTTCTGAGAACCGAGTCGAGTTCTTCTTGTGTGAACAGTCCTAGTTTAATGTCTAATTGTTTGCTAATTATTCTGGTGATTGGTTCATGTGTTATTTTCGGTGGGTTTCCTAGTAGGTTTTCGAAGTGCTGTTTCCACAGTTTTATTCTTTCTTGTTGGTTTGCTGCTTTCAGTTTTGCTTTGGTTGTGTTCTTTCTTCTACTCACTTCGTTTATTGTTTGCCAGGCTATCCTAGATTGTCTATCTTCCACCGAGTCTCTAATCTTATCTATCTGATTTTGAATGTATTCTGTCTGTTCCTTTATATATATGCCTGCTAATTGATATTGTGCCGTTTTTAGTTTTAAGGCATTTGTGTTTGTTGGTTTTTTTCGATAGTTTTTGGAGGCTGTTTTCACTAGTACACGTTTTTCTCTCACCGCTAAAGTTTCCCATGGGACTCTATATTTAGTTTTGAGTTTTGTTGGAATGCATTTCGCTGCTGCCTCGAGGTGTGCATTGACGAAATTTTCATATTCGTCGTTTGGTGTACTTTTTTCCGTCTTTTCTTGTAGTGTTTCGAATCTGTTTCTTAATTCTAATACGTATTTATCTCTTATATCTCTGTTGTTCAATAGGGCCCAGTCATAGTGTTTGGTGGTCGCTGTTCGTTTGGCGTTTTTTCGTAGGCTTAACCGTATTTTCGCCGTGACTATTCGGTGATCGGTGGACACACCCTCAAAAGAGGAGTATGCCTCGCAATTTATTGCCCTATTTTTCCATTTCTTGTTTATAAGGACGTAGTCTATCTGAGCTTTAGTATTGTTTGCGTACGTGTATGTCCATAGTTTGCCCTCCCTTTTTTTGGTAGTTTGTATTGAGGCATGCTAATCTATTTTCTATCATGAAATCTGTTAGATGTTGCCCATTCCTATTTGACGTGTTGTGGAGGCTGTATTTGTTGTTTCCGTTTTTCCCGATTTGGGCATTCATGTCTCCGTCAATGACTAATATGTTGTGTTTCGGGATGCTACGCACTAATGAGGATAGCTCATCGTGGAAGGTGACTAGTTCAGTTTCTTCACTAACATTGGTAGGGCTGTAGCAGGAGATGATTGTTGCTCTGGGGTTGCCGTTAAAAGTAGCTGCCATCATTCGAGGTTGTATTTTCTCAATGCTATTTAGCGTTTTTAATGCTCTAGGTCCTATAAGTAATCCTACCCCTCCTACTGCGGCGTACACAGAGTTTTTCCATGCGGATACAGTGACGAGCGACCATCCATTGCCAGTTTCGTGATATTTGATATCTTCGGTGTGCGTGTATCTGTGTTCTTGTATGCATATTATGTCAATCTTATGTTCTTCGGCCGATGCGATTAGCTCTGGTAGTTGTCCTATTCTATTTAAGGTTCTTACGTTAAATGTGGCTATTTGTAGTGTTTGCTTGCATTTTAGTAGTTTTGATTGTTTGAGCTCTGTAGCTGATTTTTCGAACACTGAGGCCAGGACTCCAACCCCAGCAGGACGCGCCCCTTTTTTACCCGCGCGAAGAGCGATGCTGTTTGTGTATGTGGTTTGAGTGTGGGTCATGGTTATCTTTCGATGGCTGTTTTATTCTCTTCTATAGAAGCCACTCTTATAGAGGAGCAGCAGTAGTTCCCCGATCGAACTAACGATCCTGAGCGTAAAGTCGTCAAACTTACGTCCAGGACCTGTTTAGGTATTGAGTTTGGTCGTCCATGGGTTTATTCAAATACCTTTACGTACATCATGCTGCTTCCAATGTGTACGCAAAAAAAAAATAAAATAAAAAAAAAGGGTGGGGTAATTTCTATTTAAGTTTTCTTAAGTTTTAACTTAGTTAAAGTCCAAGATTAGGGTACTTTCGTCAGACTTTCACTGGTACTGAATTTTTGTTTGTTTTTTTGGGGGTTTTTTTTCGCGGTATTGGGACATTTTCCTAGGCTTTTTAGTTTTTTTCTCTTTTTTTTTTCTTTTTTTCTTCGTTGGGAACCGAGGAGGCTTCAGGAATTAAAGAGCTTTTACAAATGACTTCTTTTTTGGGGTGTTTTAGGCTTTTACTTTTTCTTCTAAACTACTGTTAGGGCTTTCTTTAAGAATTTTTAAATTATTATAGAAGAGATTCAAAAACGTTTTGCCGTGTTCGCTGACATTTGGACAGAGTCTTATAATCAATTTGGGTTTATAGTAGAGTAAGCGTGTCTTTACATTTAAAACGCATAGTTTAAGCATTATTTTACAAACAAAAATTCAGCATTTTAAATTGATAGGACTTGAAGACATACTGACCAATATTGATACCTGACAACACTCCTTCACTTACGTTAATGATACCTTTATGTTGAGGAATATTAATTAGTAGAAGAATGGAAAGAGAATCGTAAATATCAAAACGATTACGTACAATTGATAACATAGATGTGTATGAAGAAAGATCTATAGCGCGTACGCGTGTGAAGCTTGTAAGACATGAAATATCGTAAATTAAATCATCATCTAACCTTGAACTATTTCTATTCCGTTCAATACCATACTACAACCCGAAAATCACTTTGGTTTGTTACTACTGGTCCACCCACATGACCTGGCGGCCAAAATAAGCTATAGAAAAGCTATTTCAAGATTTGGCTTAAATGAATCTATATGAAAACAAATTATATTCTGCAACTTTTAAAAAAATTTTTGTCGTGGTGTAATGGTTAACAAGTTTGTCTCACAGATCGATTACTATAAATTAACGGTACGAGTTATCCCCCCTTGTCCTTTATAAAAATGCCGATAACTAGGATCTGTAGGAAAGCAACAAAAATGACCCCCGACTTATATTCGTTGCCGAGGTGATATTACGTCAAGTATCATCTCTATTTATCCTATATCTCTGTATGGCGCAGTAAACTGAATCAGACACAGAAGATATGGAAAATATTTTTATCGACGCAGGCATATCTATTCCTTCTGCCTAGATCTACTTAAACGAGAAGTTTGAAAAAGACAGCCTGCCGATGGATGATTGTCCAATGAAAACGAAAGATATACCACACGAGCTCACCATTCTAATAAGCATTACAGTTATCTCCAACACAAAGAAGACCGTCATGGACGCTGTGAATGATTACCACTCGGGCCCTCTAGATGAAGAATATCAACCATTTAGGACCTTCATCACAGAGTGGGACCGTTTCATATATCTTAGGATGAAGTAATGACAGATTATGGGGAAAATAAGATGGTCGTGTCACCCGACCACATTCGTGCATTGAGTTGAAATAATCAGTTATTCCACTCTAATAAATGCAATTGAACAAGGATTTTCCGCCAAACGTTATTTCACTAAACTGGAAATCCAAGACTTCTTGGAGGTACTCCTCCGATTCAGTACTAATAGGATCTTAGTACTACTGAAGAATTGTAGTGCCCAAATCTCTCAGAGGAAAAGAGCTACGCTGTTTGCACTCAGCCCACCAAGACGTGGTTAACATTAAAGCCCGTGCTAATGATTAAGTATAGTGATCTGGTATAAACGTATCAACACACAACTTCAGAACTAATTGTTTAGTATGCATAAACATCATCCCAAGTCAACCCTGCAAACCAATCACATTAACCCCAGCCGCAGATTGGCCCTTCCAACAGATAGTAATTGGGCCCATGCCCAATACAATGCCTGAACCCACGAACCCCACCTGTAATATCCCCTGTTTATGTCCCAATTCTTCAATCTCTTCCAATGTTGGTGCTGAAACAACAACTGGGCACCATAAAAGGGGTACATCAACATACCCCCAGAACTCACAGCGCATGCCAACAAAAATTCCTTCGGCTCTGTCCAAGTGATTCTCACATAATAAAGCTGGCCTAGGTATGGGTCATCCTTCTTGTCTTCCATAAATATGCTGATAGCCAGGTTCTGTAGGAACACAACAAAGATGGCTGTCGACCGGATAACGTTGATGAAGTGATATTAAGTTTACTATCATCTCTATCTCGCCAATACATCTACAGTTGTCTTCGATTCTCACTGAGTGCACCGTATTTGTTGAATTGTTCTAAATCTATGTTTACAAACGAGCTCCTGCCGTTAAGCCACTTTTCAAAGCCACTCTGCTAACTAATTTTCAAAGCAAGGTGCTAATTATAGTAGCGACCGAATAGGGTAACTAAAAACTAACAGCAAAAATAATACGGAGACCAGGTAAATGAATCTTCAGAAAAGGAAGGAAAGAAACCTCCCTGTCTTTATTTAAAAAGTGGGTGAACCCTGTCTGACATAAAGAATTTGAAAATAAAACTGCTGGCAGTAGAGATTTAAAAGGCAGAACAAATCCTAACAAAGCTCAGTAATATTCGACAAAAGGGGAACACTACTTCGAATCTTGTAGTATTGTTTTCAACGACTCACTCCTTCATGCTGTCCCTAAAACGCACCCTTTTTTCCCGATGTTTTCCAGTGAAGCGTCTACTTTCTTTTAGAAGGCTGGTCTCACTCAAACTGTCTCTTCCTCCAGCATAGCAGTCCTCGTCAATGTGAGAAAAGAGGAAAGGGGAGAATCACGTTCGTCACATTACATTCCTTAACTTGACTCGTTCCGTAAGTTATTTAAGTAAAATAGTCGCTTTGTTTTCCATTTTTCTTTGCTGTTGATCTTTTACATTTCTGGCATTAGATTTATCTTAAGAACCAGGGGTCTTGTTTTATGAGCAAGCTTTCTTGGTTAATACCTGATAGATCACCCACTCAAACACCTGCCAATATCCGTGATTTGGCAAAATAGTAAAACTTCAACTCCACCCCAACGATATATAAATTTCGAGTAGTGAGACAAAAGAAACTTGATATTGTTACAGTAAGACTTTTTACATCTTGTATGTCATTTATCTAGATAAGTCTGTCTCACAAGTCAGTCTAATCGTTTGTTTGTACAACTCTTATCAAATACTCAGAAAGATTTATTGCCGATGTCAGCTTAAAGGAATCAGACTTAAAGTGAGTATAAATTCTTGGGAATCGTAATAGAAAACAATTAATTTTTGCACTTAAACGTTCATGGTAAAATAACTTTAAAAACTCGTGGTAGCCTTTGTTGAGAAGCAGCTGAGGTGTATTCGCCATCGAAACTCAGATATATGTCTAAAAATAGACCAATCTAAATATTAACACCAGACCTGGGTCGAATAGACTCGGAGCGAAAAACATTAAAATAAATTTTCACAATTAAGAATGAACAGTTATTCACCTATTAGTGTACACTCCAGCCATTTTTATAAGGCCCGGTCAGGAGAAATCCAAAGCGAATCTTTGATTTGGTCAACCCAGAACTCGACGTGCGTAACATTTCTTCCAATCGTCCCAAATCTGAAGAGGTTGATTATCGCTTAACGAGTAATCCCAAAGAACACAGTCTGCCATTCATTGCCAGCAGGCTCCACATCGGTTGAATCTCTATTTCGAAATGACAAGTTATCCTTTAAGAACTATATAGACTCCTCTCGATACGGCTCCAGGCTATGCAAGGATTTGGATTGGGCAGTGAGAAGCACTAGATCATCTGCATAGTCTGCATCTATCAAATTTTCTCCAGGATATCGTCTGCATTTTTTTTTTAATTTGAAACCATTTTCTTTCACGAGATCTACTGACGTTCGTAGCATATTATGTAGGTAGGTTATAAACATATAAGGGGCTAATGTATTTCCTTACAAGACTTTCGTAATAGTGTCGGTGTCACCATCAAGTGAGCAAACCATTGCTTTCATAAAGCAGCATTATAGTGATAATAGACCATATGGTAATAGAATTTCCTCCATCTTTCCCGCAGTGTATAGAATCAAATGCTTCGGAGAAATCTATCAATAATAGTGTTGCCTCGAGGTTCTTTGTTACGTATTTCTTCGATGATTCGACGGATAGACAGAATTCGGAATTATTGGTCGATTAAGAAGCAGGTTATTATATTCCTTAGCAGTAAGTGTTATGCCTGTATAGTTCTTAGTGATTTTGAGGTCACCTTTCGTCTATTTCTCTATTGTGTTTTGTTTATATACAGTAATGCATAACCGAGGAAATATAATCTTCAAATTTCTTTAGCTTCTAAATTTCAGGAGATATTTCGTTGTAGCCTGCAACTTTTCTGCTTTTTTTTTTTTTTTTTTTTTCTTCAGAACTGCTTCTTCTTCGATAAACTGTCCAAGTTTGAGTTGGCAATTAATAATTTTCTTTTTGTAGGTTTATCAGGGATTTCAGAACAGTTTCCGAGTAGACTCTTGAAATGCGTGTGTGGATGTGGCTTCTAATTTAAGACAAATTTATCCCTTTCCTTCGAACACAAATATTACAAGAAATTCTTGAGTTTACTGGAAATTTTCAGAAATTTACTTTCAGCAAATTACACAAGCATTTCTACTTCAAACTTCTTTTGGTTGGTTGAATTTACTACAAGTTAGTTCGGATATTTAATGCTGAAGTCATTTTTTTTGGCAAACTATTATATGGTTCTAAGTAGCTAATAATAATACTTATGCAACAGAATAGCAAGTGTAGGTTATGTGGTCGATGGAGACGCCACGATCACTCACATAATAAGCGAATAAGACAAGACCCAATTGGGTTGGGAAGGGGATCCACTGGGAATTGTACAAAAATTTGAAATTTGACCATTCTACCAAATGATATATGCACAAAATAGAATCAATTCAGGAAAATGAGACACAAAAAATCCTCTGGGATTTTGATATACAAACAGATCACCCTAATCCCGGTCACAAGATCAGATCTAGTGATTAACAACAAAAAAGAAAAAAGAGAACCTGCCGAATAGTGGACTTTGAAAATCAAAGAAAATGAAAAGAGACAAGTACTTGACCTCCCCAAAGAACAAAAAAAATTATGAAACATGAAAGTGACGGTGATACCAATTATAACGGGTTCTCTCGGAACGATCTCCAAAGGCTTGATCAGGGGACGGGAAGAGCTGGAAACTGGAGGATGTGCCGAGACCATCCAAACTGTAGCATAACTAAGATTAGCCAGAATACTGCGGACAGTCCTGGAGACTTGAGGTCAATCATTTTCTAGTAAAAGAGCTTCAGCTAATGCTGGTGGGAAAAACTCGCAAGGAATAATAATGAAAGAATCGAAACGACTGCACTATTAAGATCAGCTCAATTACTAAAAGAATTACTTCGATTCTACGAAAAATCACCAATTAAAACTCGGATGGAAACTGGCATAGAATGAAAATAATGTAGAAAGACAAAAATAATTGTCGCCTCTTAATTTATGGGCGTGTCTTCCCACAAGAGAATTAAGATCCCTTATTCTTTTTCTCTTTTGTTCTAGTCTTTCATGGAAAATAATGCATTCTTGAGCCCCTTTCGTGGAGCAAAATGGACATGATTTTTACCTCTGTTCGTTGAACAGAAAAGAGACGTTTGTTTCCGACTCCGGCGAGGTGCTTTATTTCACCTCACCATTAAAATAAAACCCTCTAAGAAAAGTAAAATTTTTACATTCACCATTTTTGCTACTCCTTTTATACATTGCTTGTTCATGGAACAATATGTACATTTCATATTAAGACACATTTGATTATAATGGTAATACTTCTTACATGTTTGTTATGTGTGCATATTATGAGTTCATCCATATTTACCAACCCCTCCGCTCGGGCAGGATATGACACAAGGTCAATTTTTAAGCGGAGTTTAACAGGTTTGAATTCAGAGTTTTCCTTCTCCTAGACTAGTCGCCTCACCAAGGCTGAAAAACCTAGTCTGCCCTACTATTTATCCATAGCTGGAGGGAGAATATTTGGATTCATACCTTTCCCAAGGGTATTAGTGCTATGTGAAATGTAATCAGACTCGTCCAGGACCTGAACTCGTGTCGTCGTGTCCATATCCTGCGACGATAACTATTACACCACGGGCACTTCCAATTATTATGAGTTCATGTTATCTTTCGTTTCCGCTTATTCAGTGTTAGTATATCAATAGATACACAAATGTTAATATTGGAACCGGGTGAGTAGTAAACGACTAAATATCCTCCTTCGTGCCACATAGCCGGTAAAATTTAACTTGTATCATTAATTCCAATAATAGCAATTTGTGAAAAAAATTAAAACTTTAAGAAACTATTCTTAATACAAATAATTAACACTCGTGTATATGGTTGCAAGAATTCCCATTCGATACGAGTTATTTACAAGCAGTTATATGGTTTCAAGTAAATATTCCGTTGTTGTGGTTCGAGTTGTAGTTGTCGTAATAATAATAATAATTTGTTTGCGCTCAGTTATGAGGTTTCAAGTAAGTAGTTACCGTCGTCGAGGGCGATCCGAAGGCTCCCCTTTCAATAGTTACTACACCAAGGTGTAGGAGCGGGCGCTACTCCTTTCCCTGGTATTGCTCTACTTTATTCTTGATATGTATCTTATAATACTGAGTGTTAATTAAGGAGGTATCAAGTACCATTTTTTAGTCTTTGGTAAGACTCGAACAGGGATTGAACCCCGGTCTCCCAGGTTTCAAGTATTCCTTCTAATACTAATAATTCATTCACAAACATATCTGACGAACTGGATGTCTTTGGATTTATTGAAAAGAACTAATTAGATATTTTTATATCAGGTCTTTTCTTTAAACCATTTGGGGGATTATAAAACTTAATGAAAGATTGACTATCAAAGCAAATTTTTCAGTAAGGTTTTGTTTTACTAAAAGTCGGTGTAGCAGAAAAAAATTCGTATTTTTGTTTGGCGCGTAATTTAATTCGACCATTTGGGTCGACGCATAATTTCACCCAATCAGGATGACTTATCCTATTCATCCGGAATATCTTTCCGGGCAGCAGAAATTGGGGAAGCCGTAAAACACACTTTCTTTTCTCAGAACTCCTTCGTTCAGTACAGACGTCTTACTGTCTGCTCTTCAATAGCAGCAGCAGCATCACATCACCATGAGGGAAGCTATTTAATTTATGGACCCCTTGCGTCTATTCTCTTAGACCAAGGGTTCCCAGTTGAATATGAATTAGATGAATTCAATACGCCACACACAGGAACAACTCTTAGTCGCCTCCAGTATTGGCTATGTCGACAGCGATGCAAAATTGCGCTGCGACACCTAGCTACTTCACCTCTGGGCAACATTTTCTGGAGACATTCACGCTTCTCCCCGAAACAACCAGAACTACAAACTCACGGTGACTACAATCGTTTCTGTCCTCAAACAGCAAACACAACTTTTGCTACACTATAGCGAACATATCTCCCTCAACACATTCAACAATGCCTTTACCTAACGATGCACTTTTCGCTCAGGCATTTAGCTGCTAAAATGCTTTCTCAACTCTATCATAACTTCATTTCGTTTCCTTACTTCTTTCCTTCCTACGAGATTTGCAGCATAAACGTAAACCCTTTATTCCATGCTACCATTAAAACCTTCATATAAAACATTTCGACATCTTGGAACTTCTCTCCTTTACACACCTTACAAACTTAGCGAGGAAACAACTCAACGTAACCAACACGTAAACAATAAACAACAATAACTAAAAATGGTAAGAAACATTTCTTTTCGCTAAAAGACGGAAACGTTGTAGGAATCTATTATTACCAAAAACAAATCTTTAAGGTTTCGACAGAGATGAATATCATTAGAAGGAAGAAAACATATTTTGACTAAGAGGAGCGGAAAATTCCACTACAAGCCTTGTTATTTTGGAGGGGTGCGGGGAGGATACCTTTGGAATTGACCCAGAAAAAATTTGACAAGTTCATCCACAGAAGTGTCACAAGATCTGTATTGCTTTACGTTTAGTTGGGTTTAATGGCATATCAACTTTCGTAGGTTATTTAATGCCAAAGCCATTCTTCTGAAGAACAACAGTTGAACAATTTAAATCATAGCTGTGAGATAGGTTTCATGCCTTTCGCAAGGGTATTAGTCCGAAAGTAGACGTAATAGCGCGACTAGATTTTGAACTCGCTAACTACGATGTTTCAGTCCAGCACATTAGCCACTTCGCCAAAGAAATTCCCTCCCACTGCTTTTGTACTTTGCTGTGAATAGGACAAGTTTATTAGCAAGTAGATCATTTTAAACATGTGTTGAGAATAAAGAACAACAATCCCCAGTTGAATCTGATTTATCGTTTATCACAACAAAATTTCATAACGTGACAATCCTGATTTGTGATAGAATCAGCAATATTTTTAACAAGAAATAGTCGAGAATATTTACAAATTTAAAAAAAAAAAGTTAATTTTTTTATTATTTACTCTGCATTCATACTATTATAACTGGTTCATCTCAGAACTAACTCTTCTGATTATTCTGCATTTCCACTAAAAAGAAAATGGGTACAATGGGGTTTTTTTTACGTTTGGTTTTTCGACATTAAATACCGCTCCAGTATAAAATAGCGATTCTTCAAATTTTATTTTAAAATCCCAGTCCCAAACTCGGTTGAGCGACCCTCTCTTCCACGCACAGGATGTGACATAAGGTCAATTTTTAAGCGAAATACAGCTTGTTTTAATTCAGATTTTCCTTTTCCCTGACTGGTTGCCCAACTAAAAGTAAAGAACCCTATATACCCATAACTGAGAAGAGAACACATACTCATGCTTTCCCCCAAAGTGAAACGCAAACAGTCTCGTCCACGATTTGGACTCGGGTCACCAATTCCATTTCCTCTAACGATAACCGTTGCGCTCAGTCTGTCGCTTTACTCACATAAGAGTAACACACTAACGCCGTAAAAAAAATGTTTAGTACAGCATGGCTTGCCCGAGAAAATATATTTTCATTTTGTTTTACCTTACAAAAGATATATTTAAGGATATAAAAATAACCATTCCAAATATTAAAACTCACAGCAACAATCAAACACAACTCCTGAGGACAACCAGCAAAATGGTCGAAAACACTTGGACTAGTATGGGACAATTTTAATATCATACCGGAGGTCAGTAAGTTATACAAAGGGTATAACTCTACACTCTCTCACCACTTCGACCTAGACATAAGGAAAATGAGACTTGAATGTCTTCACTTAAAGATCCTAAAAAGGAAAATTATCCGTGGTCTTCAAGAGAACGTGCTTAAAAAATTATTTGCTGCCGAAATACACACACACACACACATACATACATACATACATATATATGATACTTTTTAGTTTACAAAAGATTATTCTTACATTCACCATCCAGATGAGATTAAGGTGCGGTCATCTGCTTCATTTGGGGTGGGGTCCGAATAGTTTGATTTAATACCTTGATATTTTCGGGCTTCATGCACATTTGTAAATGGTAAAACATTTATGTTAAATAAAAAGCTGATAACTTGACGTTTTAACCGTTGGAAGAGGAAAAGACTATGAAATATAGCCCAAAACTGAATTGTAACTAATTAAAGACGTACTTTTGGAACTTGACTGTTTAGTTTGGTTTATTTTTTATCAGCATATCAACTCCTAATGGGTTATTTAATGCTGAAATAGTATCATTTCTAAATGTTTGATTGCAATTATAACTGTTTTCAATGTTTCATTGCATTTTATTCCACTTTTTTTTATTTGTCTAACCATTTGTTTTCACATAATTATATGATATTAAGTATTCCTATCAAATACAAATAATTTGCAAGAAATTAAATGGTTTAGAGTAACTGATAATAATCTTTAGTGAGCCATTATAGCTTTAAATAACAATTAATTCAAATATCCTGCACAGGCCCAGTGGGTAGAGTGTTCGCCAATGATCCGAGAGGCCTAGGTTCAATCCCAGGTTGCGTCATACCAAAGACTTTAGAAATAGTACTTGATACCCCCTTGCTTACCACTCAGCAGTATAAGGTACGTATCGAGGGTAAAGTGGAGCAATCCAGGGAAAGGAGTAGCACCCTCCCCCACACCTCAGTGTAGTAGCTATTGAAAAGGGAGCCTTCTGGTCACCCTCGACTACGGTCGCCAACTTATATGGCTTCAAGTATTTCTATCAAATATGAACAATTTTTAAACTCATCTACTTGACCTATAGATGGGGCTCTAACGGGTGCTACCACTCCAATTGAGAGTGTATCTCGGAGTAATTACAATGAAGAGGTTCTCCACACTCACAAGAGCTCCTAATGTAGATTCTCATCACAAGATCTAGTTTGTTATGGGGGTATCCCTCTAAAGGGGATACAGTCTGCGTATTATAAACACGGCCAACAGGGGTAGAATGAAAAAAAATTAAGTTCATTTTTAGGTAACCCAACATGGGTTGATGTGCCGTAAACTTAATCAACTCATAAATTACGGTATGTCGAAATTCAAATTTATTTATTTTGTAATTTAAAACCATTAAAAGATAATGAATTAGCCAAAACGACCAACTGAGTCTTTGAAATCACTTATCGCTTAACTGTGAAAAGATGTTTACCACTTTTCGTTAAATTAGCCTGAAAAACAGTGGGGTCGTTAAACTGTCAGCAGAGCCAAACGAGAAGGGTACGTTATAAATTGTTGATCACATACCAAATGCTGTTTTATGATAAAGAAAAATGTTCCACTCTTTATTGTCTCAAAATTGACACAATTACTTTTATTTAGGCGTATTTTACTTGTTCACACGAAAAATGTTTCATCAAAAATTAAAAGAAAATTTTTTTGTTCTTTTACGATATGTTGTGCAAAAAACATTTTGTAAGATGAAGCACAACAGGGTACATGTTATTAATCAGGTTAGCAAAAAGGGACAATCGGGATTACCTCTCCTTGCATTAAAACATACTCTTCCGACGACTCGTTAGAAGGTGACATCTACGAAAAGGTGCAAAGACAGTTCTTTCTCTTTCAGACAGAATTTCAGACACACCAAATGTACGGTTGTATCATTACACGGCACAAATAGACACTTGCAACTCTTCGATGTTCAAATGGATGTTCGTACTGATGTGGTCTCAATAGACATTTCTACAGCTTCTACGTCTTGTGTGTTAGTCGGAGAAAAAGTGACGAACACACAAAAACCCCGTTTTGGTTCGTTATTACCAAAATTTATTCGCTACAACACTTTTTAATTTGTCGTAGGGAAGAGCGAAACTGAGTCGACCGCGTTAGCTCGACAAAGAGAAACATATCATGAGGAGAGAGAGAGAGGGCAGACACAGACCTCAAGTTATCTTCCATGTCTTCTCTTGTTCTAACACGTGCTTCCTCGTGGGGTCTATCCTCACCGCTGCGCGCCTGGGCTCCAACTGCTGTCTTTACACCGTCATGTCCCGCAGCCAACTCTTTCATGTCTGTTATTCATTGCCTTCTGGCGTTTTTATTTGAGTTCTTTTCAGCCAATCAGAATTCGTTGTCGATTCGCTGCTGATAGGTTTTTATTTTTAACCCGGGTGTCCCTAATTATTTTACAAGAATACGGTTGTTTTAGTCCGCCTATGAACACTCTGTTTCCATGATCCTGACTCTGTTAGTAGTTCACCATACGTTATACATTTTTTTTTAAATTTTCGACATGTCTATAATTCCAAACACAATCAACAATAACCAAAGGAACTTCTCTAATTAAATATTTATTTTACAAAAATAATTAACAACACAGCACCTTCGTTCCCAACACCTTTTTTTTTTTTTTTTTTTTTTTTTTTAGTAATTTCGCCATCCATTTACGTATCATAAAAGAATTTATCTTCTATGCACACATCTTTTCTCTTTTTTATCCCATCCTCGTTTGGCTGTCTGGTCTATAACATTTCCACAGTATACGAATTGTCTTGAAATTTATTCCTGAGAATGACCAACATTTCTAATTTCACAATCTCTACAATATACCTATGAAGTGATATCATATAATATCTCCTTAAGAGAATTGGTAGGTCTATTTAGTGTCTCGTAGGTCCTTACATGACAGGTCAGAAACTCCTTCTCGACCTCTTTTTGCCAGGATCGGTAAAGCCACGTGTCTATATTACCTATACGTATCAAGTAAGCTTTTTCCCCCATTTTGTACCCCTCTTACATAATGCTTGAAGAATATCTAAATAATTCCATCTTGGGACACATTTGTGTATTATTTTAATACTACTTGTCTATATATTATGCACATAAAAGGTTAAACGTTTTCGTAAATATAAATGAGTTTATATTGTCTTTCCATTCATTGTTTTCAGTGTTAGTATATCACGGATATACTAATGCTAATATTGGTCATAGGTGAGTGAGGACTCAACTAAATGTTTTCCAACCACCAAGCATTACCAATACCTTCACAAAACAAGAAGGACGGAACAGTAAATAACAGGGCATTAACCATGTGGATACTTATCAATCGTCGTACCAAATTTAAATTACTACCTTAAAATTGATTTTAAAATCATTGAAAATTTGAGCAATCAATATTATAATTTTTTTATCTTTTAGCTATAAAATTATTAGAAGGTTATTCAATGGCTACATTACATACCCCAATGCAATAAATAGATGAAAATGTGAAAGTGTTAAAAGGATTTTTAAAAAATCATCCTAAATTATTAATCGAATATCTATATACTAATACCGTTGGGTGTAATGGGATAGATAAACTAAGCTAAGTAAACATTCTCTCTCTCTCTCTCACACACACACATGTACTTTTATTGCACGGGTCAGCACTTGCACCTAGTTACGGAATTGATTTTTAGCACACCAGCTCTCCCTATAACGATTTTGCTATGACACCCACTCCAGTCAGCCTCTCTCCACTAAAATCTCTTGTTTCGATGAAATATTACAGCAATATGAAAATTATGACTAGGAATTGCTTTAAAAGCAAACATGCATGTATCAATTTTCCAAAAGTATTTTACAAAAAAATGTTTATCATGAAGTTTTAAATGAGTAAAATACCCTTTTCAGTACTTTCGTTTATCTGTTGAACTTATTATATTGCATTTTATATACACAGCCCGTTTGAACTTACGAAGAACGTTGTCTCGACTTTCCAATGACATTACATGTCATCATAGAATTCAAATTAACATCACTGAATTAACGAGTCATTATTAATGTGATTTTGTACATTAACTTCGGAGGCAAATTCTCTCTTCGTTTACATTCATTGTCATATTGTCAGTTAATTCAAATCTTGTATCATTGAATTAACGCTTCATCACTCGAAAGCTGTGAATGCAACGATGGATTCACAGTGTGATGGAAGATGCTGCTGGTGCACTCTGGATCAGTTGTAATGATACATTGATGCAGAAACCATGCCAGACCACGGTCATCATCTGAGGAAAATTGTGTCACCCCCACAGCTGTTTTTTATTTGTAGCGTGTATATAATGTATATATGTTATTAAAATTAATCACTAAAAATGTCAAAATGAGTAAGATATAGTGCTCTATGCTCAAGAATGCAATCCAATATCCTGATATTTCAACTATAAAATAAAATAGGGTAATACCACGCACAACTCTGAGTTTCACATACTCGATCTTCAGGTCAGTTTGTCTCCTCATGTCTGAAATCTTAAGACTTTTTCATCTTGGATCTAAACAGACCCGAAGATTAGGTACATGAAACTTGTGATTTTTACCCCGTTCTATTTTATAACAGAAATGTCACGATAAATAATCTCAGAGATTAGGGTCATTTGAGAAGCTAAAACTGACCACCGAAAAACTGGAAAAGCCATGCTTGAAATGGGGTTAGAAAATAAAAGCCCAAAACTGCAGCATAATCTCTAATGATAACGCTAATATCACTAGAAATGATATAAGAACAAAACTACTCCCATCTTTTGCTATTTAATAAGATCACATTCACTTACACGGTCACTCCAACAAAATCAGCTACTTCTGCCCATGCTAATTACTTTAGTTACACAATATTTCTACCTGTCAAAGGAGAATTCACACACACACTATTGTATTTGATAACTGCTGGCATTTATAGAAAACTTTTATATCTTTTTAGTAATAGTACCCAGTTTTTATTTTGATCATTTATATTTTGATCATTTATATTTTGGGTTTTTTTACAATATTCATTTAAATTTCAAAGAACTTATCTTTTACAACGAAGAATCACCTAAGAACGAATCTTATGAGAAAGAAAAGAAAATGTGAAAACTAACTTGATGGAGTATTTATACATCTATTATAACATTGCACTCAGTACGATCTTCATCAGATAATGATTTGTGGGTAGTTAAATTTTAGGGAAAACAAGCACAACTTCGATTGCTTTTCGTTTCTCACTTTTTAAAGTTTCTTAACCATCGGCATTCCTAATTACGTTTCCATAACAACCTCATAGATGGTTATAACTTTCTCCACTATTTTCATACTTTTTTTAAAAATTCAAATCAGTCATGATAAGTATATGAACCCACTACCAAATTAGTTTTCACGTTTTATTTTCGCTTTCAATTATCCACATATATATTTTCGCTTTCATTTAGTCGGGTATTTTATCCACATATTTATTCAGTCTTATGGAAGCATTTCTTTCGTGACTAGAATTTCTTTTACACTTGATATATTACTACTCCTACATTATTTCGAAGGTGACAATAGGTTCTTGGGCCTAGAAATACCTTTCAACGATGTTATGTATTTATATATTCAAATCTATTTATATATTTACCCCTAAATGCCTAGTCGAGAAAGAATGTCGTTGAACTCTTCTTTATGTAAATTGACCTATTTACTTCACCTAAACTTTATATAAAAAAAACGAAAACTATTTAATGATATAGAAACTTTGCCTGGTGGAATTTGCGACGAAAGACAAGCGCAAATATAAATATATATTTTGTGTGAAGAGCAAGACTAACCACATCGAATATCTCCTCTTCAGCCAGTAGCTTTTATTTTCTCTCTTACTTTTTTCCATGCAATTGAATTTGACTTTTTAAAATCTTATAATAATCAAATTTAATTAGAAAAATTCGTACACCTGTTACCATAAAGACAATAGCGGCTGTACCACCAGTAAAACTTTCATTAGATGGTCACCTTGGTGTCAGGCATGGTTTCGGGGCTGAAGCATTATTACCACTTACCCCATACACCCTGGTAATAAGTTAAATTACGACCAGGTTTACATTGCAGTACGGTAATTTAAGATTCATGTAGATGCAGCTTCTGCCTGATCTTAGAGCTTCTTGATAGATTTCTATTTTTCTGCGGGTGATAAGCCAAGTTTAGTCAAATATGCAGAGGTTAAATTAGTATTTCGGCATTCGACGTCAATGGGAAAAATGTTGATAATCCAGTCGGTTTTTTAAAATATAAAACCCTCAGATATCATACTCTTCAGACTTAGATTGATGTGTCCAGTCAATATTTTAATCAAAAGAAACAATCAACTCAATGGTGTAAACTCTTTAAATAAATTACCCTGTCGGTGAATCTTAGTATACGCTGCAGAAGAGTACGACCCTCTCCATCTAAACGGGGTATCCTGGGTATGACATTAAATTGTATCTGATGGTGAGGTTCTTGTTCTGGTGAGCTGAGGACTGTAGAGTACATTTTAATTGCTATTACTCCCAGGTCCGCTCTAACCCGCAGAGGTAGTACCTGCTAAGGTCCTATCTATGAATCCAATAGATTTGTTTAAAAATAGTTCGTATTCGGTAGAACCTTGTGAAAAGCTTCTCTTAAGAAACAACGACACAAAAAAATGTGAACGTGAGATGAACGAGATTTCCTAACCTCTTGGCATGAAATAACTCTTGCCGGATTGAAAGGCCGTGAAAATCAATCAATTGCATCACAAAACTGCTATACCAGATCCATGCAGATGCAACTTGTTCTTGCTCTTGGAACCTCTTGATATATTTCTGTTTTTCTACAAGTGACAGGCCGAGTTTAGTCAGATATGCAGAGGTTGAATTAGCGTCTCTGTATCCGACTTTAATAGGAAATAGATCGGTAGTCCAACCGTTTTGTACGCATTGTTCAAACTGATCTTTGTACTTTTCCAGTCCACGTTGATGAGCTCGGTCAATATTTTCAGCAAAAGGAACAGATAAGACAATGATGTAAACTCTTTTTTAATTAACTGAAGAAATCACAAGATCCACACATTAGACAGTTAATGTTATCTCAGCTGGAAAGCTGAGATGACGTTCCAAATCTACAGTGACACTCCAGTCCTTGCAACCATCAAATAACAAGGAATTGTAATTATTTGAAAACGTAATTCCTGGAATGCTTCCTTCTTTTGCAAAAGTTATAAGCTGTTTTGTATACTGTGGAGTCAGTATGATTTTACTTTAGTATCAAGAACAATTCTCAAGTCCCAAAAGAAATTACTCAGATGAATTACAGTCAAACCACGCTTCAAGCATCGGTTATTGTTAGTTAAGCAACGATGAACCAACTCAGAACATAGATGAGCAACCACTTAAGAAGAGCATGTATCATAAGCAATCTGATGTATGTGTACCGGACTAATCAAAACTTACTAATTTCTAAAAAAATCTCTTTGATTACTAAACTGAAACATTATTCTAAAGTGTCAATCCTGTTATTCGTCTGTGATTAAAGCAAAGATAAAAATGCTTGTTTGAACGTATAAATAAATTTTAAGAGAGAAGCTAACTGCAACGATTAGTCTTTGTTTTGTTCACAGTTTCCGTCAGAATACCCCCCTCGTCCAATACTACTGAGATATAATTCTTAATTTTACTATATATTCTAACCACTGAGTTATATGAACAACTATTCTGAGATTTTTTTTTTTTTTTTTTTTTTTGAGTTAAGGGGTTCATTTTTATGATTCAATTTGACAATTTTGTCATATAAATTCGTGAGTTTAACAAAATAAAGTTTGAACATGAAAAAAGAGTAGATTGATGAAAAGGAACTTTACAAATAACGTACTGATTTATAAGAAAAGTTATCAATTAGCGTTTCGCATGATCTTATGGTTAGAGAGCTAGGCCAGTAAATCAATATTTGGGAATTCGATTCCCATTGGGTGCCCTATACTTTTTGACCTTGTGTTAAACTAAGCCAAGCTTAGTAAAAGACTAAAGAGGTTGTTAATATTTCCAATAAATAAATCTGAGATATTTAAATTAAAGAAAGATTCGTTTCGAACCAATTTTAAGGAAAAACGGAACGCCATACCTTACTTGTGCATGAATTCCAGAATGATACGAAATATGTTTTATTAATGACGTAATAGAAGAGTTTTAAACGTTTCTTAACATTTCTATTGCAAAACGATGCATTGTGCCCAGTGGTGGGGCGCTCTCGACCGGCTGTGGTTGCGTGCTGCACGGTTCGGTCGGGTGTGTTCCACCACTGGATACATCACCTCTGGCCTCAGGGGGCCTTCCCCCCAGGCTTTAACCCTCTTCGGAGGGGTTGGGTTTATCGCCCGGCGCCTGAGGCGCCCCGAAAAGGGGAATGCCGACGGGGTCCGAGGCATTTTTGGAACTGCCTATCGCGTTGGGCTACGGCCCTGCGACAGGACCCACCTTAAACACGGCCTTGTGCCATATTCGTACGTTGGTGGGACGTAGGATAAATACAGTGCCCAGTGGTGGGGCGCTCTCTACCGGCTGTGGTTGCGTGCTGCACGGTTCGTTCGGGTGTGTTCCACCACTGGATATAACACCTCTGGCCTCAGGGGGTCGTCCCCCTAGGCTTTAACCCTCTTCGGTTAATCGCCCCAAAAAGAGGAATGCCGACGGGGCCCGAGGCATTTTTGGAACTGCCTGACGCTTGTGGGCTCCGGCCCTGCGATAGGACCCACCTTAAAAAGGCCTTGTACCATATTCTTATGCTGGTGGGGCGTAGGATAAATACAGCTCATTCAGAATGGTTATAGAAGCGCTCTGATAAATGATTTGGAAATTGTGAAAATAGCAAAAAATACTAGATGTACTTCTTTACTAAGCTTAGCTCATATTTTGGAGTGGGCGGTTTTATTTTTGTTTGTTTTTTTTTTTGTTTTGTTTTTTGTATACGGTTCTAATGGGGCTTAGGGGATGCCGAGTGTATCCTCTGCAGTGAAGCAAGACTCCCACAAAAAGAACGAATGTCTTGAGGATGACATTAAATCGCATCAAGTGGTGAGGATTGAAAGTCTTGGGTGTTTAAAGTGAACCTTTCGTTGCAATTACTTTCAGGTCCACTCTAACTCGAAGTAATAGAACCTGTTTGGTTGGTTGGTCGGTTGTTTTGTTTTACGGCGTATCAACCCTTTTCGGGTCATTTAACGCCGAATTAAGTCATTTTGATAAGTTTCAAACAATTCAGAGTGGACCTGGGAGAGATGGCATTGAAGGGGTACTCTGCATTCCCCAAGGCTCCAGCATTACTAGAACCTCACTCTCAGATTATTTAGTGTCATATCTTGGATACTCGTTGAGGGAGTCTTATTCCTCTGCAGTGATGCAGTCGGTGTATTCTGCAGCCCCTGCCGACTAAGCTAGAAACTGTTACGGTTCCAGCTATGAGTGAAATATACTTGTTTGAAAATTATCAGTATTAGATAGGAATACTATAAAAACCTGTGAGAAAACAAAAGATTTGAGACAAATAAAAAAAAGTTTGATAATCACGCAATATATGTCCTGAATATGGCACTAAAATATATATGATGGTGAGGCTCCAGTCCTGGAGCTTTGGGGAATGTTGAGTACCCCTTCATTGCTATTACTCCCAGGTCCATTTTGACTCAGAGTGATAGTACTCGTTAGAGTAGAACTATTCAATAATTTGCTTAGGATTATTATTATTATTATTATTATTATTATCATCATACAGCTGCGTGCAAATTATTTATGTTGCATAGGAATACTTGATAAATAGAATTACACATGTTAAATAGCAATACTTGAAACTATTTAACTGTGTATAAACAAATGAGCTCTAACAACTCATCTAAAAATAAAATTATCCACAAACTATTCACTTACAAATCATATATATATATAATATCCAGTCAGCGTCCAAAAACGGTCGGTGTGGATTATTCGTGTCTAAAATATATGAGGAATAACTTATAAATCCAGCTGGACACATAGCGTAACGATTATAGGCGTTGGTTCCCTAAGCTTCTAAGGAGACAATCATCTAGTGGTTGCAGGTTCAATCCTGACTACAGGCGAGTAACAATACAGGAATACTTAACACTTGTACTCGGTTATGGCTAAAGGAATCAGAACAGGCGACCCCCGTGAATTCAATAAAGGACGTAGTTCGAAGTTCCGTGTAGGTTCCCAAGTTCGAGACACACACCTGGAGAAGGCAGGAGAATATATCGGCCGAAATGTTGTGGAAATAACAATAAAGATGGCGACAATAGTCCGAAAACCTTTACTGATAAAAATCTATAAATGCATAGAATTATCACTTTCTCTCTCTTTGTTTTTATATTTTCTTTTTTTTTTCTCTCCAGCATGAAGAATATTTATCTTCTCTTTTTTTTTCTCGCAATTAAAATGATACAATATTTATCGACAGTAATAACAGAATAACATTCAAACACATGCTTTCACATTATATCAATATTAAAGATATTAACAACTTTGATTGACTAAGTATCAAACAACTGGCATAAAATATTAAATCAATAACATTGAATTCATAGATATTTTTGCTTTATACTGAAAAGATGATGTGAATGCAAATGAAATAGGCAATTTTGGCTTCTCATTTGAAACAATTTCAAAAATATGAGCATCAAATAAACATTTATGAGTACATTGAAGGAATAAAGTTTTTTTCTATCACATTGATGTAGATTACATCAACAATAGTAAAGTTGACGACCTTAGTCGAGGGCGACCAAAAGGCTTCCTTTTCAATAGCTACTACACTGAGGTGTAGGGGAGGGCGCTACTCCTTTCCCTGGATTGCTCCACTTTGCCCTTGATATGTATCTTTATATTGCTGAGTGTTAAGCAAGGAGGTATCAAGTACCATTTTTAAAGTCTTTGGTATGATGCGACCTGGGATTGAACCCCGATCTCCCGGACCATTGGCAAACACTCTCACGTCATACCAAAGACTTTAGAAATGGTACTTGATACCTCCTTGCTTAACACTCAGCAATATAAGGTATGTATCAAAGATAAAGTGGACCAATCCAAGGAAAAGAGTAGCGCCCTTCCCTACACCTCAGTGTAGTAGCTATTGAAAAGGGAGCCTTCTAGTCGCCCTCGACTAAAGTCGCCAACTTTACTTACATCAACAATGCAACAAAAATATGAATTTTTTGACACCATTTTTAGAGTCACGTAATCACTGGTAAGAAAACAATTTCTTTTTCATTGCTAGTAGTTTTTATTTGAACAAAAGTAACAATATGAAGGCAAATCCATTGAATTTGGCAGTTTCATTTCAAACTGACATGTAAAAAGAAAAAAAGAAACTTCAATGATGTCCAACCACAATTGATCAGAATTAAATTTGAATTAATAATATCAGTATTCCAGATGGTAATTTTAATTTATCAATTTTTTATCTTTATAAATTATAATTATCTAATTTTTGCATTTATATTACCCCAGCACAGCAAAAATAGCACATAACAGTGAGATTTTTGTTTGTGCAATAACATTAAAATGTCCAAACTCAGAGAATAAAGTAATTTCTTGTTCAGTTTGTTACAAGGGTACTGTAAATTTAACAAATTATGTGTCTTAACATTAGAGGAGTCCTATTTTTGGTTCAACCTAGAGTATCTAATGTCTGTCTTCTTTGACTATTGCACTGTTACTCAATAGAACGGGAATTGTCTGTATTCTGACCCACTAACTTTTAGCAGCAAAAAGTTATTTATGGAAGTTATGACACATGAACCTTTTTCTATTTCTAGACATTTACTTGAATGATATAAAAATGTAGATGTTCCTGCATTCCCACCTTGCCAACATTAGTATCATACCCCCGACACACCCTTTCTTTTTTTTTCTTTGATGGTTGGGGTGATCTTACCTCTCTTTAGGGGATGCAGTCAGCATTTTCTAGAGCCTGCAAACAGGGTGGTAGTCCTCCACTTATCATCACCAATATTTTCCAACTACCCCTCATCAAGTCAATCTTAAAGTTGCTCATTTCAAATTGAAAACTCCCGGGACCACAAATATGATCTTCATTAAATGAAAAGCCCTAAAATATTAAACTGTTTCTATTTTGTTTCAAAACTTAAATTGCTGCAATACATCATCTTCCACAATTAACTTTTTGGCTGTAAAGTTGACTTTGCAATTTAACACTGGAAGTATTTATTACTGGAGGTATACAGGAGGTTTTCTCTTTGCATTGTATTCTAACAGTTATCAGACTGTAAACATTGAGATATTTTTGCTGTTGAAAATGTTGACAGTTCATTGTCTTTGAAGTGTTTGTCTTTTTCTTGAAAATGAGAAATAAAAAAAATAGAAAACTCTATCAAATTTTTTAGTCAACTTATATATTAATTTGTTTGATAAAATGACTTGGCAACTCTCTCATATGTTATGGAACACATGTGCACTTTTTAAAATTTTGTTTAGTTTGGTTTTATGGCCTATCAACAATTGTAGGTTATTTAATGCTGAATCCTGTTTATACATATATATTATATATAAACACAATTTGTAGATAATATTCTTAAACAAGCCTAAGCTTTTTTTTTACACACACTTAAATGGTTTCCAGTATTGCTATATAACAGTCAACAATTTAACATCAGTCATTTGTTTGCACACATAGTTTGTTCTATTTGACCCATAGATAAGACCATGTCAACTGCTAACACTCCAAGTCAGAGAGGACCTAGGAATAAAGACAATGAAGGGGTACACCACATTTCCTAAATCTCCAAGACTGGAGCCTCGCCATCAGATGATTTAATGTCAATACCAGGACACTCATTGAGGATGGGGGTCTTATCCCTTTGCAGAGATGCAGTCAGTGTATTCTATAGCCCCAGCCGACTGGCCAAATCAAAAAACAAAATGACTCATGAGGTAGATATTGGCAAAATATTCAGTTGTCATTTCCTGTTAATGTTTGCAAAATCTCCCAAAAGTTAATTCATCAGACTATGAAGACAGGATATTTTGAGCTTATTCAGATTAAAATTTAATCAAATAGTATAAAAAATGTGGAGTTAGACAGCCAGGTTCATATTTTTATGCATTTGCACATCCACATGCCTAGCAGTTTCAGCTACTATTGCTAAAATGTTCATTCCTTAACGTAAAAGATGACCAAGCAAAAAAAAAGAAATATCTGACTCATTTCATATGTATGCTTGTATTTCAACATGTTTTATATATATATATATATATATATGGTTTGGTTTCTTTATTTAATAGCATACTAACCTTGATGGGTTATTTAATGCCAAAGCCATCCTTTTAGAAGAACAATAGTAGTACTATTTAACCCATAGCTGGGGGGGGGGTATAAGGAGATTTATCCCTTTCCCAAGGGAATTCGTTCAAAAGTGAATGTAATAGCATGATTAGAGTTGAAAAATACTTTCCATGATATCGCTGTCTAGCATTATAGCCAATACACCACAGTGACCACACAACATATATAGTTAGTCCATTTATATACATCTGTCTCATTTTATTCATATCAAGATGATGATACAGTCTATACATCCAGATGGAAAAAAACAAACAACTGCTTCATTCATCATCATGTCGTGCCGCAGGCACGGATATCCCTGACCCTCTCTCGCCACTTCTCTTAATCGTTCATCGCCTCTGGCAGGTCTTCAGGGCCACATCCAGTATTCTCACATAGCTGCTGGATGTATGTTTGAGCTGGTTGTCCTGCTTTTGCCTGGCCATATGTGGGGGTCCATAATCTCAGTTTATTCATATCTATCTTTCTATCTCCCTCAATCTATCTTTGGGGGAGTCTCCATGGCATAGTGCCTAATGTACAGGACTGTAACATCATAGTAATCAAGTTTAAACTCCAGTCATGCAATTAACTTAACTTTTGGAATAATACCTTTGGGAAAGGCATGAACAGCCTTATCCCTCCGGGAACGGGTTAAATATTACTACTACTGTTATTTTACAAGGATGGCTTTGGCATTAAATAACTCATGTTGGCTGATATACCATAAAAATCATCACAATTTGTTCATATAGATATATGTATCTATCTCAATGTGTTTATTATATATATATATATATATATAAGCTTCATTCAAAAAGTTCTAAGTCTCATGAAGATTTTTGATTTATTGTATACCTCTCACCTTTGTATAGGCCTCACCTACACAGATTTGTTTTTCTAGTTGTATAAAAAACATGTTAATGTGTTGCCACAGCAAAAATGTTCATCTATGGCTCTTCTTTCTGGGTAATGATAAGAACTTTTTTAACTACCTTCTTATACATAGATGTTGATAAATTGTGATGATTCTGATTGTATGATAGAAATATGTGGAAGGTTGGATAAATCAAACATTTAACACAGGTTTAGAGGTATCTGCGATATTTCATTTTGTATCACGGATAGCTCTAAACATGTGTTAAGTGTTTGATTTATCCAACCTTCCACATTTTTCTATCATACATAATGTATGAGTTATACTTAGTCTGTTCACATTTATCATTCTCAGTCAGTTTATAGCTATCTAGCTAGATATCTCTGTTCATATTCATAAATGTATATATCAATCTATTTGGCTATGTTATATATATATATCCAGTGGAGGTTTCCATGGTGTAATGGTCATCGTCGTAGGAAATGGACACGGTGACACGAGTTCAAATCCTGGACAAGACTGATGGCATTTCACATAGCACTAATACCCTTGGGAAAGGTATGAATTCAATTATTTTCCCTCCAGCTATGGGTAAATTGTAGGACAGACTAGGTTCTCCAGCCTTGGTGAGGCAACTAGTCTAGAAGAAGGAAAACTCTGAATTCAAACCCGGTAAACTCCACTTAAAAATTGACCTTGTGTCATATCCTACCCGAGTGGAGGGGTTGGGTAAATATATATATATATATATATTTACTAATCTAATATCTACCAGTATTCACGGTACCAGAAAAAAAGAAAAAAAAAATGCCAGGAACAAGAGATAAAAATATCTTGAATCACTGCCCGGGGAAAAAGAAAAAATATTATAGGACAAAAAGAAAAAAAAGGCCAACCCCTTCACACCCCTTAAAAAAAATCAAGAGATGTACAGTCAGTTGGTCAAAAGAAAACTAAAACCTTCCGTGAACACTGCAATGCTACAATTACAAGAGTGCTCAACACGAGTGGAACCAATTATAAAATTAACTTAAATCGTGAGTCAGAAATCTCCTACTTAAGTTTCACCTTAATGGGTCATCAGGAAGTCTAATTCCATTGAACTCAGTTTTTTCCCTTTTGTCTATCTCAGTCTGTTCATAATTTGGTTTGGTTTGGGCTCTGAAGCTGATTTTTCAAACACTGAGGCCAGAGCTACAACCTCTGGACACACACTTTGTTTACCCACATAAAGGGTGATGTGGTTTGGATGTTTGATGCTATCAGCACCACTTGATAATGACAATATATACAATAAAATGATGGAAGACCTACAAATAAGAATTTTTTTGCATAAAGAGTGATCAATGCTCTTATGCCAGAGCAAGTATAAAACCTATAAAGAGTAGAACTATAGACACTGTCTATTACTTTAAGTTTCATGTATTTTACTGAATCTTCAGAAGGGAATATGAAAAACTGGCTCATCAAACATCTTTATAGCATGTAGTATAGTCATATAATAAGTAAGTTGGCGAGCTTAGTCGAGGGTGACCAAAAGGCTTCCTTTTCAATAGCTACTACACTGAGGTGTAGGGGAGGGCGCTACTCCTTTCCCTGGATTGCTCCACTTTACCCTTGATACGTACCTTATATTGCTGAGTGTTAAGCAAGGAGGTATTAAGTGCAATTTTTAAAGTCTTTGGTATGACGCAACCAGGGATTGAACCTCGGTCTCCCAGACTATTGGCTAACACTCTACCCACTATTTACACAAAAAAAACATTATTAGGAGTTAGTAGATGAGACATAAAAACCAGTTTTTTTTGGGGGGGGTTACCCCAACAGTCTAAAACAGAAGAGAAAAAATTATGGGATTTGTCGAAATTAGGTGTTAGATAACACAAGGAATTTGTGAACATGTTTACACTTAGATACTAATTCACTTCTTTTGTTGTACCCAGTCAGCTGGGGCTGTAGAATAAAGCGAGTGGCTCTGAGTGTCCAAGATATGACAATGGACAATCTAATGGTGAGGGTCCAGTAATACTAGAGCTTTGGGGAATGCAGAGTACTTCTTCATTGCCATCGCTCCCAGGTCCACTCTGGCTGAGAGTGATAGCACCTGATAGGGTCCTATCTATAGAATGAAACTGTGTGCAAACAAATGACTTATGCTAAATTGAATTGTTTGAAATAGAACTGTTTGATCATTTAACTGTGTGTAAACAAATGACTGTTTAATTGAATTGTTTGTGATACATAGTAATAGTTGGAACCATTTAACTTTGTTGACTTATGTTCACAAATCATGTGTGTGTGTGTGTATAAACCAGATTTGGCATTAAATAACCTGCAATGGTTAATATGCCATAAAATCAAACCAAACCAACTTCTTTTGTTCCACAATTTGTTTTTAGCATGTTCTTGGATGCATAATTTTTCTTACAGAAACAATCAGCAACTATTATCACCTTGATCTTTTGTCTCATTATCCCATTTTATCATGGGAGATTTGCCCATTATACCTTTTACATGCCATATATATATATATATATATATATATATATATATAATTTTGTTCGTATGTACATATATTCATATATCTCTACCTATACCTCAAATCATTCATATCAATTTCAGTCTGTTCACATCTATTTATCAATCTCTGTTCATATCTATCTACACCTTTTTTCATTATTTTCTTGCACATTATTAATCCATTGTAAAAATAGAGGAAACCATTATGAAACTATAAGGCACATTAAATATAATTTTCTTTCTTTTGTTCAAGTTTTTAAAAAATCTATTTCTATTTTCTATGACTAAGCTTGAAAGTGTTCATTTTCAATCCACCACAAATGACAAAGTAATTTTCCCTTTTAGGTTCAAGACATCAAAGTGGCTACATCAATCAATTTTATTTTCAATAATGCCAGAGGAAAATTATCATATAAATAGAAAGAAAACTTTATTTCAAGCAAATCCCTCCAAAACTCCTTCGCACAAGCGATCAGTCTTTTTCGGAATAATAATTTTCATTGCACATAAGTAATCTAAAATTGCATGTATTAAGTTTAATTACCAGATTACTACAATGACCTTGATTTCATTGCCTGTAGGTAAAAAAAATCCCCCGAGATGAATAATCTTTGTAAGAACTGCTAAAAATAGGTCAGATGAGAGTAATGCGGATTTTTCATTATCATCAAACTCAATGACATAACTTTTCATGACCAATCTTTCTAATTGGCTACAAATCTCATGGCTTCTATTCTTGGCTGTAAATTTTAAGTCCAAAATAACAAATACATATTTCATCCTTATTTATCAACCTATTTCTCCTAGTCTGTTCATGTCTATCTATCTATCTCAGTCTTTTCATGTCAATCAATCCCAGTTTTTCTATGTCTGTCTCAGTTTTTTTTTATATCAGTCAATCCCTCCTAATCAATTCAAATCTACCTATCTGTCTTTTCATATCTATCTATCCCAGTTTTTTCATATATATATATATGTGTGTGTGTGTACTGTATCATTCCTTATAAGTACACCCCAACCAATCTTTTATAAAAAGTTAATTTTCTTCTAAACCAAAGATACTGGGATTTTACTCTTTCTCATTGAACATTATACAATCAAAACATTTTTATAAGAAATTGTTAACTGGGCACTTATGAATGGGTGATATATGTGTATGTATGTATGTGTGTATTAACCTTTGATCTTTATAAAGTCATGCCATCAATGGTAACATTGGGTTAAAAAAATCCCTGTCTTATACGAGGACTATCAATGCAATAAAAATAAAATATAGTGATTGCTCCCTTTTTTTCTTATAACTGTTTTCTAATGTATTCAAATGATAAGCAACTATAAATGTCTTTTTTTAGCTTTTATGGGAGAATCACATGAAAACATTTGCTATTATACAAAGGATAGGAATATAAAAAAATCTTGTCTATGCATCATTATAATTTTTCTTTTGTAGATGATTGATGTTCAGATCAGCAGTGTTGTAATTTCACATGCTTCAAGGTCAACTCTAAAAGTTACTTCAGCTTCAAAAAAAGAAAATGGCTTTAAGTAATATTTTCATATTTAGTCCAGTATCAACTTTTTTTGTTCTAGTTTGGGGCAATTTCTGGCTTATTTTCTTTTAGTAAAGTCCTATAGGATTAAGTAAATCCTCAACAAAAAATTAAATACATTCTCTTGAATTAGATTCTACAATTTCTTAGAGAATAATACTAGTTTGAAAAGCTCTCTGGTTACTGTAAGTTTTTGTTGTTTTTTTTTTGTGAAGGTGGGGATACATTGTAATAATTTGGGAATTCATTCAGATAATGATAAACATTTTGTCAAAATTTTTAGCCAATGTTTATTTCCAAATTTAGTAATGTTTTTAAAGTGTATCTTTTATATCATTAAAATCAAGTTGGATGTGCATATATTACAAACATTTTTTTGTCCTGGCTATGACTCTTATCTGAATCTGATGGTGAGGTTCCAGTCTTAGAGTTTGGGGAATGTGGAGTGGCCCTGTATTACTATTGCTATTAGGTTCACTCTGCCCTGGAGTGATTGTACCAGTTAGGGTCCCATCTATGGGTCAAACAGAACTGGTCAATCATTTACTAAACATTATTATCATCACTTATTCAAAACTATACAGCAATGAGCAAATTGTTCATATTAGATAAAAATACTCGCTAAAAAGAATTATCAGTATTTATAGCCGTACTTAAAAACGTTTAACTGTGAGCAAATAAATGAGCTCTAACTCATTAAAAAATAAAGTTACCTGCAAACTATTCACTCGCAAATCAAATATATATAAAAAGAATTTGGCATTAAATAACTCACAAGGATTGATATGCAATAAAACACTAACCAACTGACAACTAAAATTTTTATTACATATTCTTCAAGATTCTCTTGCAGAGAATGAGATCAAGACTGAAGGCATTTATGATAAAAAAAAGTGCTCAAGGCAAAGCTGGCCAAGATCTTATATGCCAATGTCTTCAATTGCACCATTTTTACCTGCAATTTTATATGCAAGCAAAATGTGGGCAACATTAAAGAAGGAAGAACATTGACTGGTGATGACACAGAAGCCTATAAAAAGACCCATGTTGGTAATATTATTGTGTGAGCACCGTGAAGTGAGGTAATTTGAAAGTGAATCAGTGTAAAGGATGCAGTCATGGAGTACTGAAAACAGAAATTATGCTGGGCCAGACATGTCACAAGGTTCACAAACAACAATATCTTAAATCTAAACCAAAAAAAAAAAAAATCCTAAAATGAAAATTATGGTAATAGGTAAATTCTTTTGATTCTTTCATCAGTAAATTTTCTGAGGGTAAATAAAAATTTGAATGAAGATAATTCTACTTTTTTGAAAATAATTCTCTAAAATATTGTTCTGTAACAGAGCACTAATTGTAAAAATAAAAATGTATTTGAAACCAAAAAAAAAAAATCTGAATGTTTTGAACCTTTGAACTGAAAAGAGTTAAATATTTTTATATATTATTTTAAATGCAAACTGAAAAAGAATAAAAAAAGAAAAAACAATTCATCAAACTAATGAATAATTTTCATTTGAATTAATAGGCAAAATCTTTTAACAACAAATAAGGATACATTTTTAATTCTTAGTTTACTCCTCTTTTCCCACTTTCATCTCACTCACTGGTGTTCATAAAATATTTTTTGTCCAATTGTGAACTGGGTACTTTTACTTGTGCGTGTGTGTGTGTCTGTGTCTAATATATTTATAGGTATATGTATATTTGGGCAGCATTTGATTGAATAATATAGACATTTTTTGTCAACTTAATTTTTTTTGTTTTTTCTTTCAAGTTGCCATATCAGTATTGTGATATCCAGCCAGAATTGGTTATTAAACCTTCCATAGTTAATTGGCTCCCTAGTACTTTTGACTCGGATCTTGGGCCATCATCATTGCAAAAGCAATATAACCTTGCATGTACATCACTACTTTGTAAGAATCAAGTGTTTATTGTTTATACTGGTATATTGTTGTTGCATTCATTTTGAAATTTGATTCTATAAATAGCAGCAGCAGCTAAAGACATTTGAGTACATTAGCACTGGATTCAAAATTAATTCTATTGAGTTTAGGATGTTTGTTTCTAATGTGTTGGGCTTTGAGAATTTTATGTAATCAGTAAGAAATTTTCAAAATTCAGTTATAGGGCAGGGATGTTATCTTTTTTAGATGTTGTGCTATTGAACTGGTATCAGAGAGATGCATGGTAAGTCGTCTTGATAGGGTAGTTGAAGTTAAATCAACATATATATTGTTGTTATCAGATACAATTTCCTAAAGGACATATAAACTGATATATAACATTTGTTTTTTGTAAACTTTCAATCAAGGGGAAGGAATTATGGTTAATAACTAAGTTGAAGGTTTTAAATTTATTATAATATATAAGTTTTATTTTTTTATGAAGATCAGTGGGGAGTATGTTTCTTTCAAGCAATGTTTTTACAATATTTTAATCTAATTTATAACTGTAGTGCATTTGGTTGCGGTAAAAAAGTTTGATAAATGTTTGTTTACTGGGTGGAGTGTTGCAGTGTTTATTTTGTTGACTAACATTTTTAATTATATGTTTAATTTGTTCATCAACAATATAGTTAGGGAACCCATTATTGATGAAACTTTGTTTTATATTTTTTATTTCTTTATAAAATTTATTTTGGAGGAAGGGATTAATTTTGCATGGTATATTAGATTATTAATAATTGCTTTTTATACTGGAAAGGGGCATTCACATTTAAAGTTGAGTGTACAGGAGTTGTTATTAGTGGGTTTTTTGTCAGTAGAAGTAGTGAAATTATTATTATCAATATCAATTAGAACATCTAAAAAGGGAATTTTATTGTTTTGTTTAGTTTGTAGGTAAAATTAAGAACTGAATTTTTTGGTAGGTGTCTCATACAAAAGCTGACCAACTCAAGCTGATATCTGTTTGTCTTTAACAGATACTACCACACTAGTTTTGCTTGAAGAATTAACCTCGTGTCACATCCTCTTCATGGTGGAGAGATTGTATAAATACATAAACTAATGCATTAGTTTGGATTTTGTTCTATGCTAATATGTTTGGGAAAGGTATAAATACTTATTTTCTCCTCCCACCTGTGAGTTAATAGTAGATTGGGATCATCAACTATATTATGACAGGGTCTAGGAGAAGGAAAATTCTGAATTCAAACCAGCTTTACTCCATAAAAAATTGACTTTGTATTGTATTTTTCCGGGTCAGAAGGGACAGATAAATACATGTTTTATATTGTTATGAAAACTTAGAAGATTGATGCTCATCACTTACCACCAAATTCTCAAAATAATTTTAAAATCATCGTTAAAGAATTCAGTATATCTTATTTTTGACTATTTTATGTCAAAAAGTATAAGATAATTTTCCTTAAATTTCACATAATGGAGATATTAGAAACAAATATATTCTTTGTTCCATTTCAACTTTCACATTCTGGAGTTGAACTTAGTTGGATATATATTGTAAAGTTGGTGACCATAGTTGAGGGCAAACCAAAGGCTCCCTTTTATATATATATATATATATATATATATATAATGTAAATTCAAAAAGTCTCCACTATTTAAAGATACAAATAAAAAATCTCTCACTTTCCTTGATTCTCTAGTCAATCCTTATGTGCTACATTAAAAGTTGATCTTACAAAATATATGGATGATATTTTGTTAAAGTAATATTGTGATTATTTCAATGATTTTTATTTCATTAAAATTTGCCTTAATCCTCAGAGCCCCACTAGTGCTGTGATTTGGAGAAAATAAAATTACCTCTGGTAAACTGGTAACCAGCTCAAAGGATTAAAGTTCACAGTTCAAAAACCATTGTGCTCAGTGTTGAGCTCCATAGAATATATATAAGATTTATATCTGTTCATGGTTTTAGAAGTCTAGTCGAAGTGGAATCAACCTATTGGGTGCTAGTCAAATTATTTAACATGCAAAATAAACTGATGAATGTTCACCAATCAGACATAAGCAAAATACTGCTCTTCTTTTTCCACCTCAAACTTAGTTTCTTATATGCTCATTAAATCTCGCCACTTCACGTGGACTTATTACGTTCTCCTCCATAAAACAACTCACACCTCTTGCGTCCTTTTCTTCTGGTTTCTGCGTGTTGGTAGCAGATAGAGCACACCTTCTGTTTCTTCAAGGTAAGATTGTTTGTGGCATTACTCCTACAATATCATAATTAATTGCAAATAAAAAAGGTTAAGTACTCAGTAATTAGTATTTAATAGTTATCTCCTTGAAGAAACTATAATTTCTAGAGTGAGCATAAATCTTCATCCCACTCTATAATTATTTAATTGCCAATTGGATTGGCCATTTATATCTACCCAACTCCTATGCTACAGGCAGGGTGTGACACAGTCAATTTTTTTAAAGCAGAGTACAGCTGTTTTTAATTCAGAGTTTTTCCTTCTTAGACCGATTACCAAATCATGGCTAAGGACCCCAGTTCACCCTACTACTTACCCATAGCTAGTAGAAGAGATGAATTCATGCCTTTCTCCAGAGCCTTAATGTGAGGGGGAAGTGCAAACAGCCTTATCCAGGATTTGAACTCAGATCGCCAAGTCTATTTCCTACAATGATAAACATTATGCCATGTGAACCTGCTTAAAATTAAGATTTATTTTTTAAGTTAGTGTTTTAACATTATTGTGCTAACATAAAAATCTCATTACAATTCTTGGTCGAATATAGTAAGATACATAGAAAAATTGGATCATCAGAATCAGATGAATTTAATATATGAAAATAGAAATAAATTAACAACTTTAATTTTATTAATAATATTATAATAAATAAGTACATAAATTTATTAATAAATAAATTAAAAACTCTCAGTTAATTCACCTTAAAATATACCATGCAAATAATAATTATATATCAATTTGGTGAGTTTAATCATAATTACTTTTTCTTTTCAAGAATAATTAATTGTAAGATCTTTGTTTTGACCATGAAGAAAGAAAATGCTAGAATTGAAAATATAGTGAAAATTTCTTCTTCTGTATCAGCAAGTCAGATACTTAGAAAAGCCTTCCAAGCAATACAGTTTGATTATCAGCAGTTGTGAAAAGATAACCTGACTTGAACTTAAAAGGCTGCGTTAAAATGAAGAAAGTTCTTCTTACAACAACAAGGAAACTGGCAAAGGTCAGTACCTTAATGCTCAGTTGTTCCAGTCTACCATGAAATTAAATGAAAGATTTCTGCTTCTATCTGCACACACAGCTGTGCAGAGAGAGAAAGACAGTGATACATAAAAGTAAGGGGAGGCCACTGCATCTGCACATATGCCAATGTATAAATACATGAATAAAACCAAAACTGAAAAGAGATTACAACTGAAAGTAATACGTGTCTAAAGATCAATAGAATCCTTACAATCAGAGCCAATTTCTTTTCTAGTATAGTGACTCTACTGACTTTAAATATTTTTACACTTTTTTCTTTGGCACATTTTGAACTTTAGTATAAAAGCTATAAGGTTAGGGAGAACAAAACTTGAAGATATAAACCCAATGTAAACACATTATTGTACCAAATAATAAGCACTTAAATTAGGTAATAAACTTTGACAAGTCCAAATAAAGAGTACTCATCTAGAATATCTCATTGATAAAATGTCTTTGGTAATGTACAAAAAATGATATAGAAATCTAATATTTACATTAACCAACCAGATAAGACAAAAGTTTCAGACATTTCCTTCATTTTGTTTTTACTAAACAGTTTTAAAAAATCACATCCTTTAGAGGCTACTGAGGGAACTCCCTTTGGTATAGTGGCTAATGTGTTAGACTGTGACATTATTATAAGTGACTTCAAACTCTAATCATTTTATTGCATTCACTTTCAGACTCATGCCATTGGGAAAGGTATGAAATGCCTTATCAGTGGAGAGTTCCCATGGCTTGAATGGCTAAAGTACTGGGCTGTAGCATTGAAGTAAGTTTGAACTCTAGCCATTCACTTTCACACTCATACCATTGGGAAAGTCATGAACCCTCTTATTCAACATCTATGGGTTAAATGGTATCACTTTTGTTCATCTATTGCCCAGTTGGCTGGGGCTGTAGAATATACCAACTGCGCCTCTGCTGAGGGGAAAGACACCTCGAACAAGTGTCCCGGATATGACACCAAACAATCTGACAGTGAGGTTCCAGTTATGCTGGAGCTTTGGAGAATGCGGAGTACCCCTTTATAGCCATTGCCCCCAGGTCCACTCTTGCCCGGAGTGATAGCACGTAATAAGGGTCCTATCTATGCGTTAAATAGAACTAAACCGTGGTTTCTTGACTTTAGTGTTTTCTGCATTTAAACTGCGTATTTATGCTAGACTGAATTGTTTAAAATAGAACTGTTTTAACATTTAAACAGCGTACTCATACTAAACTGAATTGCTTGAAATAGAACTGTTTTGACATCTAAACTGCACACTTATGCTAAACTGAATTATCTGAAATAAAACTGTTTTGATATTTAACTAAAAAACCTCCAAAGGTTGATATATCGTAAAATCCAACCAATCTTGTTCATCTACAAGAATTGATTTGGCATTAGATAACTCATAAAGTTTGATATGTCATTAAACAAAGAAACTAAACCAAACAGGCTACAATTTGGCTACCCTTTATGTTCTTTAGTCTATCCTTTCCAACCAATAAGAAGATATCAACTTTCATTGCTGATATATAATTTTTGTAATTTAATGTAACTGTTCAGTGACGAAAAAAAACAAACAAACAAATCCCTAAAATTTATTCTTATCTGATTGGTGAATATTAGTATTACATTACTAAATAATTTTTTTGTGCATTTCCACAGAAAAATAATGGAAATATTTCTTGTTGTGCAGGTCAACAAACTAATAAATAAAATAATAATAAAACAGATTTTACATGACATTTGATAAAAATATTATGTATTCCTTTGTGCCTCTACTTCCATGCACCAAGAATTTAAACCAAAAATATAAATTGTGCTTATTTCATTTCAACTGGCCAAAAAACAGCTTGCTTAGATTTTGAGGTTAAACAAATATACCTTCTGCTATATCATTAAATATTCGTCTTAATGGGTTTTTTTCAACATATTAGCTATGCTTTTCTGAACGAGATATTTCAGTACAATTATTCTGTGAATACTTTTCTATATTCCATTTTGGTAACAGGACATTTTCATACCTAATTAATGAAGGACTTTGCTATATTAGATTTCTTTCTCAAATATTATTCTTACATGGTATAATGCACCCATCCTATGGTGGGGATTTTTGATTCATTCGCCATTTATTTCTTTGGAAAATTCTGAGGTTTTTACAGACACTTTAAGAATTATTTCTAAAAGAATAATTACATGGATATGCTCAATATCGTCATTCAAGTGATATATTTATGTATTTACTCAAACCCTCCATGACAAGTAGGATGTGACACAATATCACTTTTTTAAGCTGAGTAAAACCGGTTTGAATTAAGATTTTTTTTCTCTTGCTAGAATCCAGTCTGCCCTCCTATTTATACATAGTTGGAGGTGAGAAGAAATGGATTCACATCTTAGCAAAAGGTATTAGCATAAAATGAAATGCAAACAGCCTCATCCAGGATTTGAGATTGAATTGCCAATTCCATTTCCCATGACGATAACCACTATACTAAGCTGCCTCTACTCAAAGTGATATATTGCCCAGTTGGCTGGGGGTTGGAGGTAGAATACACTGACTGCTTCTCTGCAGAGGAGTAAGACCTTCCCGCTCCCAAACAAGTTGACCAGTTGGCTGGGGCTGTAAAATACACCGACTGCTTCTCTACAGAGGGGTAAGACCCCCTCCAGCAAAATGAGTTGCCCAGTTGGCTGGGGCTGTCAAATATACCGACTCCACCTCTGCAGAGGGGTAAGACACCCCCAACAAGTGTCCTGGATATGACACCAAACAATCTGATGGTGAGGTTCCAGTAATGCTGGAGCTTTGGGGAATGTGGAGTACCCTTTTATTGCCATTGCTCCCAGGTCCACTCTTGCCCAGAGTGGTAGCACCTGATAAGGGTCCTATCTATGCGTTAAATAGAACTAACCGTGGTTTCTTGACTTTAGTGTTTTTGGCATTTAAACTGTGTATTTATGCTAAACTGAACTGCGTATTTATGCTAAAATAGAACTGTTTTGAAATTTAAACAGTGTACTTATGCTAAACTGAATTGCTTGAAATAGAACTGTTTTGACATATAAAATGTGTACTTATGCTAAACTGAATTATCTGAAATAAGATTGTTTTGACATTAACCCTGTGTATTGCCCAGTCACCCGGGGCTGTAGAATACACCAACTGCACCTCTACAGAGGGGTAAGACTCTCCCAATCAGTGTTCTGGATATGACAATAAACAATCTGTTCTAGTGATGCTGGAGGTTTAGGGAATGCGAAGCATCCCTTCATTGCCATTGCTCCCAGATCCACTCCGGCCCGGAATGGTATGTCACGTGATAGCTCACGGAGACGAAGAGGTAAGAATGATACTATCCTCCCGTGTTGCTATTAGCACTATCTAGCAGTCAAAAAGTGACCGTTAAAAGGGAATGTGGGTCACAGAGGAGATAGACCAGATGTTCGCACTTAGTGACCTCAGGTCGCCGGACATCGGAAGGGGAAAGAGAGAGAAGCCAAATGATTGGCAGGGACCCCAAACGGAAGTGGGGCTCCCTTCCCCTCAGCGGAAGTAAAGGACAAAAAGTCAGTTTTTGAGCAAGGCTCGTGGCAGACGGACCATAGCCATTTTACTCCGGGCTGAAGACAAAAAGATTAACTGAGACATGAGAGACCCGAGTCCCTCAAGCCAGTACTAAAAACAGAACCAAGTCTAGTAGCCCGTGAAAGAAGAAAATTCTCCAGTGGAACCCCGTCGAAAATAAGATAAGTAACTTTGGGGACATTTTTCCTTTACACCCAAATTTCGTTTACCACTCTCTCTCTCTCAATTTGAAGAAGGACAAAAGTCAGAAAAGACGTTTATGTTCGTGGACTGTCCAATTATATGTCTTGACACTCTGAACGTGTATATATAAGTAGTAAAGGATTTTATGTATTTTCATTTTACCATGTGGTCTATGTTGTTACTTCATGCTTTCTTTCCAGCTTCTATTCGCCTTATGTTATCTTGCTTAGAATTGTCCAATTAATTCCTAAAGTATCACACGGGAAACCGGAGTTGCCGACTACTACAATATTAATATTATTACGACTAAGACCTATAGTCCCGTATTCTTCTGTTATCTAAGGGAAAGAAGTTTAGCGGCCTGGTGGGTGTGTGATAGTGTGAAATTTGGAACCCCTTTGCCAGCGGCGGTCAGTCTGGCTCTAAATTGATCCCTCATGTAATATGCCAGTTCTTATATGCCTGAGAGAAAAACTCTGAACAGGACTTATTCTGTAGGGGATCAAGTGCCAACCTGCCCCGTCTTCACACGTACGAAAATAAAGTCCCGTTTTGGGATTATTGTCAATTTCGTGTCACAGGTAGCACCTGATAGGGCCCTATCTATGGGTTAAATAGAACTAACTGCATACTTAGGTTAAACTGAATTGTTTGAAATAGAAATGTTTTTGACAATTAAACTGCACTAACATTTAAACAGTGTGCTTATGCTAAACTGAATTGTTTGAAATGGAACTGTTTTTGACATTGAAACTTTACTTACACTGAACTGAATTGTTTTTAATATAGAACTGTTTTGACAATTAAGTGTGTGTAAAGAAAATCTGTACTTATACTAAACCGAATTAGCTGAATTAGAACTGTTTGAATAAACTGAATAGGTTGAAATAAAAATGTTTTTAACAATTAAATTGTGTACTCATGCTAAAATGAACTGTTTGAAATAGGACTATTTGCATAAAAATGAATTTAGCCTTTAATAACCTACAAAGGTTGATATGCCATAAAGCCCAACCAACCAACCATCAAAGTGATATAAGCATCACCATATTTTCTTTAGAGAATTTACATTATTATTAATAATCTTCTCTCGTATTCTTCTTCTTAATTCTAGTTGCTCATTCAGGTTGTTGAAAAATGTTGATTGCACTTTAATGAGTTTTGACCAAAGATACAATTTACTTTCATTCATACTGTCTAAAATATAAAGATGAACATGGCCGGAAAAAATTCTAATATTTAGTCAGTGTGTATAATATAGCACCCATAAATTTTTAGGTTTAAAAATCTGGGGAAAAAGTATGTATCATATATGAATAATTATGGTACATCTTTATCTGAAATGTACAAAATATTTTGTGTATCTGGAATGAAATAATAATGTCTGATAGAGAACATTACCCAAATATGTAAGTAATAATATTTATATATAAGCAATAAAATAAAAATATCTAATAGAGGACATTAGTTATATTGTCACAGTATAAAATATGTCATTGTATTTTTTGTTTCTGCAATACTTACATTCCAAATTAGCAAAGGTCATTTGCATCTGTAATGTTGACATCTCAAGAATCAAGTATACTTTTCATGACCCAAAAATTCTTGATTTTCAGCCTGTGTAAAATGGTGACATTGGTTCTCATTTAATTTGAAAAATTCAAATAATATTCTATTTAAATTAAAAAATACAATTTACTTTATTTTGGAAGCATTTAGTGTCTTTAAAGAAATGCAGTTAATGTCACAAACCTCAGCTCAACAGTTTTTGTTGCCACATTTCACTGACATTTGTTTTTTGCTTTTTTAATTAAATTTATTCAAGCAATAATTCAGGAAAACAATCAAACAATTTATTTCAAAATAAATCAATTCTAAGCAGAATAAAATATTCAATTCAAAGAAGAACAATTAATTCAAGGCAAAATATACGATTAAGAAAGAAGCAATAAAGAGGTGTTCATAAAGTATCAAGACAGAAACTATATCTACTAAGACTAGAATTGAACAATCAATGAAACATCAATTTTCTTCAAAACAATCACCTTTGCATTCAGTACACTTATTCCAGTGTTTGTATTCAAAAAGTATTGAGACTAAAACTGAATTTACCCAGACAGAAATTGAACAATTAATGAAACATTAATTTTCTTTCAAACAATCATCTTGGTATTCAACATGCTTATTCCAACTTGTTTTCAATTTGTCAAAGCAGTTCCCAAATTTTGGTATGGCATAAAACTGTGTTATCATATTTCTTCAAATTTTACCCATGAGATAAATTTTCAGTTCAGGAAACAAGAAAAGTTGCAGAGAGCTAAATTTTATAAATATGGAAGGTGCTACTTTAGCAAAATTGTATGTTTTGTCATAAACTGCAAATCAAAAATCTTGAGAATTGGCACTCACAACAATTTAGATGTTGACACGTCATTTTATTATATAAGTGCGTCAGTCTTTATTTAAATCTAAAAATCTTTTAAAATATAAAGATTTTACTTCAATATCACATTTCAAATGTAATATTTTATTTTTTGGCATTTTTTGTAACCCAATAACCTACATATTTTTATGCAACAACAGAAACATAGGGGATACTGAGCCTTATCCTTTAAAAAATGTTTTCTCTTTTTATTGCCAAAATAATAATCACCAGGTAAGGAAAGCTTCATTAATGTTAGTACCACATAACCCATTACAATCTGTTGCCTATAACTTGGGGAGAAATGGCACCCCCATTGACCTGGGAGATGTCACAAAAGTAAATTAATTAGTATGGCACCTTAACTATCTATATAGGTTATTGGATATATCCATCCAAAAATCAATACAGACCGCCAGCTGATTCTCAGCAGCTTTCAAAAAGACTTGGATAATAGAATGAGCAAAAGCCTGTGGCTAACCAGGCCAGAAAAATGCTGATTTTCTTCAGTCGATCTGTTATGGTTTATAAATGATTATCTGTTAAATAATTTACATTTGTCCAGGTATTGAATGCAATGTATGGAAGGCTGGAAAGGGAAAAAAAGTAGAAGAGGATGACAATAACATAAACATAGAAGGTACGATCAAATCGTATCAGTGTTCTGACTATAACATAAAACTGCATCTGGTGGTGAAGCTCTGGAGCATAGAGGAGGGCAAAATACCCGTTCCTTGCCATTACTTCCAGATCTACTCTGATTCAAAGTGGTAGTACCTACAAGGATTGCATGGGTCATGGCTCAATCGGTTGGGGCTGTAGAATACATAGATTGCTTCTCTGCAGAGGGGTAAGACTCTCCCAATGAATGTCCTGGATATGACACTAAACAATTTGATGGTGAGACTCCAGTAATGCTAGAGCTTTGAGGAATGTGGAGTACCCCTTCATTGTCACCGCTCTCAGGTTCACTCTGGCCTGGCATGGTAGCACTTGATAGGGTCCTATCTATGTGCCAAATAGGACTGTTTAATATCTAAACTGAATGCAAACAAATGACTTATGCTGAAGTAAGTTGTTTGAAATAGAACTGTTTTTACGTCTAACTGTGTGTAAACAATTGACTGATGTTTAATTGAATTGTTAGTGATACATAGCAATACTTGGAACCATTTAACTTTGTTTGAAAAGTATTCATATTGCATAATCACAAAAAAGAAAACAGACTATTAGAAAAAATAAAGTTGCTAGTTTTATTCATTTTCACCACCCTGTCAACTGAGACAGTAGAATATGCAGACAGCACCTTTACAAAGGGGTAAGACTCCCACTTGCCCAACAACTGGCTTGAATATGACACTAAACCATCTGATGGTAAGGCTCCAGTCCTGGAACTTTAGGAAATGAGGAGTAACCCTTCATTACCATTACTCCCAGGTCCACTTTGAACTGCAGTAATAGAACCTGTTATGGTCTCATCTATAGGTCAAAAAGAGCTGTTTAATCATCTACTCTACTTGAAACCATTGTGTGAAAATGAATGATTAATGTTTTATTGAAATTTTACTGTTAAACAGCAATGCTTGAAAGCATTTAACTGTGTGCAAGCAATAAATAGCAATACTTAAAAGCATTTAACTGTGTGCAAATAAATGAGTGCTGGATCATTTAAAAAATGTTACTGACAAACTGTTCCTTTAGAAATCATATATATATATATATGTAAGTACATATAGGATTTAGCATTAAATAACCTATAAGGATTGATATACCATTAAACCAAATAACCAAACCTATTTATTTTCAATCTTTTTTTTAAAGCTGGTTTTTTTATCAGCTTTCATAATTATTCTCAGCTGTAATTTTAACCATCTCCAAAACTGGCAATATCTAATTGAACACCCAGTATCAAGACAAGGGTTTGAAATTATGAAACTTAAAAATTTGAATAAAATTATATATCAAGCTGAACAACTAATAAAATAAAGTGATGATGTATAGCTGTCTGGACTGCAGTCAAGAAGTCTAGACTTCTTCTAAATAAGTCAATACTGATTGAAAAAACAATTATGAAGCAAGTTTTGATACTTTTAAGTAAAATGTTTCAAGTAAAACTCCAGACCTCGAGTGATTTTTTTTTTTTGTGTCCAAGACTGACAATTCACTTCAGTGGTAAGATTTAAGGACATAAGGGCATTAAGAAATACAGTGAAGCAGCTTCTCACTGTATCAGAATAAGAGTTTCGGAGGTGCTTGAACCAATGAAAAACTCATTGGAATGAGGGTTTATTTCTCTCTTGGTAAATACACCTTTGTTACTGTTATTTTTAACACACCCCAAATATAAGTGCTTGGTATACCAAATCCAACAAACTAAGAAAATAACATTTATTTACAAAAAATAACTTATATTTGAATATTGAATTTAGCCAGAAATATTCTCTTATTGCCTTTTACAATGAAAACAGGTTTGTATTATTTTCTAAGGATATTTATATCATATAACATCAATAAAGAACAGCAGGTTTTAATACAGCAATCTCTAAAATCATTATTTTTCTCTGATCCTTTTCAATTTTATTATGTTAGGAAAGAAATATATATATTTTTAAATACTATTATAATTTCTTGTTTATAATTGAATCTTCTTGAAGAAAAACAAAAAAAAAACTCTTGTCACTGTTTTCAGAATGAATTAATGACAAAAATAGCTAGAATTAATAACATTATAGTGCATTGTCATATAAACTATGACTTAACAGATTTTATAATATTATTACCACTGTGTGTGAAGTGAAATTGTTAAGAAAGTGTGTGTATATGGTCCAAGAAACCAGATCCAATTCCAGGTTGAGTCAAAAATTATACTTGATGCCTCCTTGTTTAACACTCAGCATTATAAAGTTCAGATCAAGGGCAAGTAAAGCAATCCAGGGAAAGGAGTGGCATCTTCACCTACATCTTGGTGTAGTTGCTATTGTAAAGGGAGCCTTTGGGTCACCTTAGACTATGGTCGACAAACTTACTAATTGATATATATATTTCTGTATATGGACTTGTGGTGTAATGGCTATTGGCGTAAGAAATTGAAACAGTGAACTAGGTTCAAATCCTGAACAAGGATGTTTGCATTTCGCATTCCACTAATATCTTTATGAAAAGTATAAATCCAACAGTTCTCCCTCAAGCACTTAGCAATTAGTAGGACAGGCTGGGTTCTTTGACCTCTGTATGACAACCAATCTAGAAGAAGGAAAACTCTGAATTAAAACTCTGAATTAAAACCTGTTAAAGTTTACCTAAAAATCAACCTTGTGTTGCATCTTACTCATGTGGAGGGGCTGAGTAAATACATGCAGACATATATACATTCATTTGCACACACATATACATATATATCCACAAGGGTCATTCAGAAAGTCCTAAGCCTCTTCAAGATTTTATATTTGTTATAAACCTTTCACCTTTGTATGGACTTCATTACCTGCACAGAAATTAAGAAACCTAATTGAGTTTTTCTAGTTTTACAAGAAGTGGTAGTATGTTGCCTCAACAAAAATATTTACCTTTGGCTCTTCTTTCTGAGGTAAGGCTTAGAACTTTTTGAATGAACCCTTATATATATATATATATATCATGATAAATTGTTTTTTACTTTTTATTTCTCTTCGATTCAGTTGGATACTTTATCCCTATATTTACTTCTAGTTATAGCGGTGACGTTTCCACATCTCATTAAATATAAAGTAGAGCATTCATCAGTCATTTACCAGAAGTCAAGTAATTTGTTTAATAAAACAGATTTAAATTTGTTTAATAAAACAGATTTAAATTTAACATATAACATTGATAAAGGCAATGGTACAAGAAAATATCATTAATATTTTCTTCTTAAATGAACTGGAAAGTTAAATAAACATTTTCAGAAAAAACTTATCAGTAAAGGTTATAAACAAGTTGAACAAAGAAGAATGAGAGTCATTTTTAAAGAAAGAAAAGATATTGGCTTGTTTAGTTATTTTTCTGCAGAGCAAAATATTTTACTTATCATAGCATACAATGGGATTAAATTCAACTTGTTTGCTTTTTCAGGCTGCATTAGTATCAGATGTTTTTTTTTTCCACATATGCACAAAGAATTAAGGGGTAATACTTACTAGCTAAATAACCTTAGGCCTTTAACTCTACTGCCAAGATATCGAGATTTAACTTTGTTACATATTATTCAGCTACATTTCCTTGTTTCACATCAGTCAGAGCTACATTCCTAGCTTGGGGTTTTTTTTGTTTGTTTTTTTTTTTGATAAATAAAAAGCATTCACATTCTGGTTTTCTGCTCCTTAGTGACATAACTAAATAAAACAACAAAAAAAAAAAACAGAACATGCATTCAACAGATTTATAAAGATGACTAGCAAGAATACCTGGTATTGCTTGAGGAAAAACAGAGGTTTGTGTGTGTGTGTGTGTATATATATATATATGTGTGTGTATGTGTATGTCTTCAATGTTACTTTTGCTCATATTTTTAACATGATTTACTGTATGTATATGTTTCACATAAATGTTAGGTATCATAAGTTTAAAGTTATTGGTTAATTTTGGTAAATTCCCCCTTTTCGTAGAAATGAAAATGCATGTGGAATAAATTTACACATTGTTGAAGCACTTCTTATTTTTCCCAATTTATCTGTGTGTTTGTGCATAAGTCAAGGCATTAATATATGTCTCAAATTTAGTTTGTACTTTATAGTTACTATATTTTTGACGCAGGTTAAGAGCCTTTATCAGTCGTCACTAGAATCTTTGATGTCAACCACTCAATGTTTGAATCAGTGAAATAGATCGCACACACACACACACACACACACACACACACACACATAAGCATAGAATTGATGGGGCTCAAGTCTTTTGGCCTTGATATCATATTAAATTTCCTTAATATAATGAATAGAAAAAATATCTACACTGAAAATTTATCTGTTAAGTTGAAACTAAAAAATAATTCTGTGGGGAGTAAAACACATCAGAGATTTTTAAAAGATTATTTTAATTTCAGCCAAAAATTCATTGGTCTGAGTGATGTTATTAGAAAGATTTTTTTTTGCAGGGGGGTGGGGTGGGGTGATTTTCATTGGTTTTTTTTTGGTTTTTTTGTTTGTTTGTTTGTTTTTTTTGCAGGGTGGGGGGTGATTTTCATTGGTCCAAAATGTTTTCAATGTTTTTTTTTTCTTTATTATGAACACTGTCAGCAAAATTTATTTAAATCAACATTGTAGGGCAGGAAAATAAAACAATGCTATAAAAGTTGTTAAGTTAAGATGATTGTTCAAAATCATTCAAGTTCGGATATTGAAGTCAACCAAAATTAAGGACAAATAACTTGGGTGGAGAGAATATTTATTACTTTGAAATAGACTTGAGCAAATAACTCTTCAAACTGAATCGGATACCCACCCCTACCCAAAGTAGTCACCACTGATATTGAACCTTGAACTCTTTTTTTATATTCAGCCTTGTCAGAGGAACCGAAAATATACTCACTGCATCCCTGGAAAAAGAGTTAAGACCCCGATTCCCCAAAAAAAGATGTCTTTGGTACGATACTAAGCTGCACCCTTTGGTGAGGCTCCAGTTTTGGATCTCTTGGAAGTGTGGAGTCACCTTTTCTTTGTCATTACTCCCAAATCCACTCTGACCTGGAGTGGCAGTACCTATTAGGGTCCTATCTATAAGTCAAAGAGATCAATTTGAAAATTATTAGTATTAGATAGAAATACTTGAAAGCATATAATTCTGTGCCAATTATTGCTATTAAGAATATTTGAAACTCTGATAGTTTACAAATGATGATCATTTGTAATGATAGACATTCCCACTCATCTGATTCCAAGTGTCCATTGGGGCATGGCATGCAAAGAACACTTGCTCAGATCAATAATTGGTTTGCGTATGGTGTGAAGAACCAGAATGTAAGGAGTGCAGATAGAGGACAACTCCCCACCTTAAAGTGTGGTATACCTAGAGGACTTAAAGGAAGTTGTTTAGCTGATATTTTTCTTAAATATAGGGTGGATTGATCTTGGTACAATTTTGCTGATAAAAGTGGACAAAGTGACACCCTGATTTTATGTCATTATTTAATTGAAACCATATAATTGCTTGAAATACTTGCAACCATATAACTGTATGCAAATTATTTGTATTAAGAATTCTTACTGGAAGCTTTAAATTTTTTTCAAATTATTATCATTATTTATTTGAAACCATCTAATTGCTTGGTGATAAAAAGAAAGACAGTCTTTGGGGTAAATTAATTCAAGTGTTTCCTAAATAAATACATCAATATCATTATGAGCAGCAATTACAATGGGAACCCAACAAGTTTGTAGGTGGTCTAGTTATTAATTTTTTATGTTTAATTGTCTTTACAGCAACATGGCTTCCTACTAATTATTGTTTCCATGTGGAACAATTTTTTTTTTTTCAACATAAAAATCTTCCCTCTGATATAGACATAATAAGTTTGATAACTCTATATAAAACTGTTTGTTCATCCATAGAGGATAAACAAAATCTTCCCAATTATTGATATAGATTACTAGTATATTTGTGGTATTTTAGTCTGACTGCTTGCAAGAAAATCTGTTTTGATTTTATTTGGCAACTCTGCTGAACCACAAAATACTTGACCACCAATTTCTTTTGACCCTTGAGCTGAATCCGCAAATAAAGATTCCAGTTTGACAGTTATTTGGCACTACTTTTCTTAAACTGGCAAGAACTGATATTTCACTTGATCTTTGCAGTCACAAAAGAAAAGGATTTGTCATGGTTGTAAAAACCAAACAAAATTTTTTCTTATTTTATTCAAGCGTAGTCAGATTAACAATAATCTTTTCATTATTAATCCATCTACTTAGGTTTGGTTCAATTCTTAAACAATTATCTGGGATTTCAATCCTATTACATTCTTAAATAAGCCAAAAATTAAATTTGATATTTTTCATCAAAGTTTTATGGTTTTTTTGTTCAATTTCTTCTAATTTGTTTTTGTTTTAAAAAAAATTATTAGCTTAGTTAACCAATCATTGGATTTCATCAGTTTAATATTGATAATCAATTCACTTCAGAAAGTGTTTGCGGGTCTGTACTCAAATGATAATCAAACAGTTTGATATAGGGCTACTAAGTTTGGTATCCATACTTATCAAACCTAAGGGAAGGTTTTAACATAAAAAAAATATTATTCCTCATTAGAAAAAGAGAATTCAATCAAGAGAGGGTTTTGAACAATAAATCATAATTAGCCAGAAGCCATGTTACTGTAAGGCATAACAAATCATATAAAATCATTTTTCAAACTTCAAAAGAAAAAATTAACAAATTATTTTCTTTCTACTATAATTATCCACATTCAATTAAACATTACTAATTAAGTTTATTGTATTTCTTCAATCTAAATACATAGAATAAAATATTATTACTGCGGTAGAAATAATAATTTGAATCAAAAATATTAAATCAATAAATCTCTTAAGTGTTATTCATATTTTAAAATCTTTTTCTACAGAACTCCTTGGAATTTTTCACAGAAAAATATCAAATTCATTAGATGATATAAAAAAAATATAATTGGTACATCTTTTTTCTGCTATGTGGATTTATATTTTATAATAATAATAATTATTATTATTATTTGTTACAATTCAATGGAAATTTTAAACTGAGAGCAATGGTAAAATAATCAACTTCAATCCAATCCTTGACCTTTTTATCCATACCATAAAACCAACCAACTGATCAAATTTTTCCTCTCTTTAGTTCATAATCATAGACTGGTTGAGGATAGTCTTTGATGACTGTCTCTGGTATAACAGTATGTATAAAGACATGATCAAATAATAGTAACAGAACCATCAGATATTTCTGTTCTTGATTGACTCTTAACTTTTTGCTCAATGTAGATAGGTAGTTCAGCTTGCAATCAAAGACAGGGCTCATCAGTAGTCTTGGTTTTAAATTCTCTAGAACTCATGAAATCTTAAGTTGCCATTGAAAGCTGATCTGATAAAAAATAGTAGCAGGTTAATCAGGAGGTTAAAAATTTCTTGACTTCTTTTGAATAAAAGTTAATAATTTCATTGAAAAGATGCATTATTCATAAAAAAAATATTAATATTTTCAATAATGATGCATAATTCACTAAAGCTTATTCAATTTTATCATTAACTAGCTGAATCCAGAGCTTATATATATATATATATAAAACCACAGAATTTCTACTAGTGTAATATAAAAATATGTAAAGTCATTTTAGAATCAAACAAAAGAAAATCTTGAGGACTTGTTAGTGTTATATATATATACATATATATATATATATATATATTGTTACTGCATTCCACCATCTTTAATCGCATCAGTATAATATCTTGTCATAGGAATTTGATGCATGCAAGATTTCTTTTTTTTAAGTATAATCAAATTTACTGAAACTAAAATAAAGTTATTGTTTTTCCTTGGACTACGGCTTCCTTATATTGTATTGATATGTATCTCACTGCATTCCATTATATCTAACTGCATTATTATAATATCTGGTTATAGGAATTTGAAATATACATGTTTGATCTTTAAGTTAAATTTTATTGAATTAAAAAAAGAACCAATCGTTCTTGTTTCTATTTTATTAAACAGGTATTGGTATTCATATTTTTTCTTAATTGGACTCTTTTCCTCATCAACAAGATGCAATGCTTAAGTTGTAGTTTAAATAATGCAAAAATGAAAATAACACAGATGTTTCACTTTATCAGATATATTTACCAAAGTTACATGAAAATTTCTACAAATACAAAATTAGATTTATTCAAAGAAATTGCCATTGGCTTCAACCACAGCCTCTAGACAATTTTGGAAACTCCTGTAAGTCTTTCCAACAGTCTCTCCTTCAACCATGCTCCCACAAAATATCAAGGGATTGCAATTTGGAGAGTTGGGCCACCAGTTGTTAGTGATGATGTAATCACAGAAATTTATCTGACCATCTAGGTTCTTCTACTCATGTGTCATGGTGTAGAGTTCTGTTGCCAGATGTAGAGTTTTCCATCAGGCAGCCTATCAATCAAGGGAAGCACAACCTCCTCCAGGTACTTGATGTAGGTTTCTGTGTTGAGTATAAGGCCATGTGGGAAGATGAATAGAGGCATAATACCACCATTGCTCGCGATAACTCTAAACACTGTGATGTGGAGAGTGTGTTCATGTTTTATTACTATATCTTGTGAGGAGGTAGCAAGCCAATGGTTGTTCTGTGAGCTTGTTGTGGAGCTGATAAGCGCATCGACTCCGCAAATGAATTTAAGGGTTTAATGCATGCGTGTGTAGTGACAGCCAAAGAAAATGAAGGGAGACAGAAGGCGGGATAACAGATACAACAAAGTGACGACTTTATTTGCCGGAATTACAAACGTGTATGTAAATGTTTGTGGCGGTTGTAATGTCGTCTTCAGCTAGGATGGGTTATGTCGTGAGCTGGTATGGTCGAGTTGTAGTTGTGCACAGCAGGACGTTCGACGAGGGTAGCTGGCCTAGGTCGAGTCGTGGAGATACAGCTGGATGTTTGATGCTGGTAAGCTGAAATCAGTCGAGGCGTTGGATGCAGTTGGACAGTCATCGCAGGCAGCTGAGGTCGGTTGAGTCATTGCGGAAAGCCAAAGTCGGTCGCCGGTAAATCGATGTCCCGGTTTTTGACATTTCATTGGTATGGTCGAGTCGTGGTTGCTAGCCCGTAACAGCGAGTCGTTACGTGGGCTAGTTGTTGCAATGCTAGGGCAGTCCGTAACAGCGAGTTGTTACATGGACTGAATGCTGCATTGTAGGAGTATCGTGGTCGGTAGATCGATATCCCGGTTTTGACAGTACGTTGGGTTATCCGGGGGGGTGTCGATCGGGTTGCTAGCCCGTAACAGCGAGTTGTTACGTGGGCCAGATGCTGCAATGCTAGGGTAGTCCGTAACAGCAAGTCGTTACGTGGACTAGATGCTGCATTGCTGGGGCAGTCCATAACAGCGAGTCGTTATGTGGACTGCATCGCCAGAGCGTCATGGTCGGTAGCTATGGCTTTGTCGTGCCAGATAGCTGTGCAGGCATATCGTTTACAGTAGCTATGGCTTTGTCATGCCAGATAGTTGTGCGGGCGTATTGTTTACAGTAGCTATGGCTTTGTCATGCCAGATAGCTGTGCAGGCGTATTGTTTACAGTAGCTATGGCTTTGTCATGCCAGATAGCTGTGCGGGTGTATTGTTTATAGTAGCTATGGCTTTGTCATGCCAGATAGCAGTGCGGGCATATTGTTTACAGTAGCTATGGCTTTGTCGTGCCAGGTAGCTGTGCAGGCGTATCATTTATGGTAGTTATGGCTTTGTCGTGCCATATAGCTGTGCGGGCATATCATTGATGGGAGCTATGGCTTTGTTGTGCCAAAGCTGTGCGGACGAGTTGGGGCGGTAGCTATGGCTGTTTCACGCCAAAGTTGTGCGGACGTATCGAGACGATAGCTAAGGCTTGCACGCCGAAGCTCTGCACTGTCGAGCGAACAGGCCAGGAGGCCGAGGCTAAGATTGGCGTTATCTTAGCGCTGCGCGGATGGTGGAGCGGTAGCTAAAGGCCAACCCCTGCCTTTAGCGCTGCACAGTCAAATGGACGAGCGGAACCGAGCAACGGTACAAGACCGGCTGGTCTTAGTGAGTCCTCTTCGTGTTTGCCTCCAGGCCATCTATTTCGACTGATCATTAATGACCGCCAGAGATGCTCCAACCCGCAGAAGGTGACCTCTCATAGCCCTTAAAAAGGACCGTAAAAAAAGGTTGTTAAATCCACCACTAGAAGTGGCGGCGAGGTGGGTGCAACCACGATAACGTAGGACCTGAGCCTCATGGAGCTGAGTGGCCCCTGAGAGCGTCCGCGTAGACCTCTGAATTTTCGCCGCCTGAAGCCTTTTTATATGGAAGAAAGGGAACTCCACTTCTGTCGTGCCACGTGGATAGAAAGTTCTTCTACAAAAAATGGACGCAGAAAATAAGTATTTCTTTAGCTTGGTATAGGCTAGCGAAAAGTATTACTTCCATTTTTATAGAATTATTTCTGGCAGAAGTGTTTTGCAAATGTTGATAAATATTAATTTATCCCTTTCTTAGCTTTAACAACCGGTTAGAATCAAAAAAGGGCTTCATCATTTCCGGTCAAACCCGGATGTTATTTCTCTAGGGCGAAAGGTGTAATCTGATCTGTTTACATTCGTAGGCCGGTCGCGGCAAGCTTACCATCTAATCCTGACACAAATTTTTCTCATCTGAGAATAACCAAAGCATATTCAGTTGGAGGGGAAGGCTTCAGTTTGTTCAAAAGCTTTATAGTATGATCTTTCTCTTGTCATTCAGGGCTCTTTCTCATCTTGTATGAAAGATACCAAATGTTTTCATGATAAGAAACATAGACACTCCTATGTTCCTGGTTATGGACCTGATTGACTTGCTGGGATCACTGTCAATTATGTTCAGGATCTCAGCAACAAATTCATGAGTTCTTTCCTTATCAGAACAATTAGTGAGGTTTCTAAGCTGCTGTACTTTCACAATCACCTTTGGACTCAGCTAATTTTTTTCAAATTGTCTGCTCTGTCCTCATATTGACACACAAACACTGTCTAATCTTATTGGATCTACTGGTGTGAATGCCAAACAGTACAGCATGTAGTTTCTAAATTTCTGGTGGCGTGAATTGCGTCATGGTGATGTTTTCTTTACAGATTTTTTTGCATACATACATACATACATACATACATACATATATATATATATATATATATATATATATATATATATATATATATATATATATATATGAGAAGAATATAGTTGGGACAATCATTGGTGCTAGGACTTGTCATGACCAACAAGTGGGTTGGATCTCTCTGACTGCTTGTCTAGCCCAGTAAGGGCCAAAGTGGAATGCTGGAGGTCACATGACTATATTGGTTGCTGGGTTACAGACTGTTCAGCTATCAGGATCCTATTCTCAAGCATTATAGGTCACTACCTATGGCCAAAAAGTGGTCTTGTTGAGTAGGGGGAGATCTTACCCCTCTGCAAAGAGGCAGTCTGCATATTCTACAGCCCCAGCCAACAAGGCAGAAAAATATGGCAACCAGTCTAGGAGAAGGAAAATAATGTTGAATTCGAAGCAGCAGTACTGTTCTTAAAAAAATGACCTTGTATTGAGTCCTGCTTGGGATGGAAGGGAGTAAATAAATAATCTGAGTCCTTTGCATGATAGAACATTAGAAACAATGTGATATTTCAAATTATACATAATACTCTGAGAGCTTCACAGAAGATAAAGTACGTGTGTAAGTTATTTATTTCACAGAAGAGGCTTATCAGTGGAGGTGGAGATCCTGTAACCTGTGGTCCTATGCTAGTCACAGAGCCCAGTGTGGTGTGACTATAGCCACAACAAGTACTGTGACTAGTAGTGTTCACGACTACCACATTAGCTTCTGACTGTTTGCTTTGTCAAATCCTTCCATGCTCACAGTGTGTTTGAAAGATCCACGGAGGTCAGTTGACACAATTCAGCTGGATCTTCTTCTGATGGTCAGGTAATATGAGTGGCTAGATTGTCTAGCAACTCAAAGAATAGAGAAAACCCATTGTTTAACAACAACAAAAAAATTGTTTTTATTGAAACATGTTTGTGAGACAATAAATAACAAACAATGTTTGCTTTCCTGGCAAACAGAAAAAGAAAGAATATTGAAAGAGGAAGAATGACAATGAGTTGCAGTTAGAGTGACACTAATGTCTCTAAAGTCTGGGACTTTGAATTTTTGTAATGTCTGAAGGTTGTTCAGAGTGCCTCGGGTCTAGAATAAAAAGGATACTTCTTTGGCAGTCTTGAGTTTCTTTTTGGTCCCTTTTCTCATCCTCTTTGAAGATTCGTTTTCCCATCCCATTTTTTATAGATCAAGATCTGGACTAAAAAAAGGTTTCTGATTGGTTGTCCAATAAGAGACAAATAGAAGTCATATTCCCATTGGTCAGCTAATCCTAGTTCAGCATTATCTTACAGGTATAGGGAAAACCCTTTTTATATGCTTTAACCACTGGGAACAGGTTTAGAGCAATGGGGTTGAACAAAAAGATTCTCAGCTTCACCTGACTGGATGAGCCATCCCCAGTTTACCTTTATTTAGGGTGAAGCAAAATTAAATCTCCCTTTTGACATTGACCTTTAAGATAAGGACTAGAAAAATATGTTTTACGAAATGACCTGTTTCATCATTATGATCAATGAAGTTAGTTGACAACCGAAAAATTAAATAAATTTTTTGAATTTTAAAATCAAAAACATTTGTCTTGTACTTACCTGAACTTTAGGAACAATCAACCAGCTTTTTAGATCAATTTAAGCCTAGAATAATTAGATAGTTATTTTAAGGATCTTTTTGTTTTTGATATACGAGGATCATTAAATAAGTTTCCAGACTTTTTTCATATGGGCACTTTTATTGATGAAACTCTAGTCCCCTTCAAAGTAATCTCCTCCGGCTGCAATGCACTTGTTGTACCATTCCAACAACTTCTAGAAGGCCCCATGGAAGTCCTCTTGTGTGAGAATGTCAATGACCTTCATCACAGCCTCTTTCATCTCCTCAATTGTTTCATAACGACAGCCTCTGGGCTTAGGGAATAACCAAAAGTCGCAGGGAGCAAGGTCTGGACTGTAGGGAGGCTGTGGAACTGTCTTGATGCCCATCTTGGTCAAATAGTCTGTGACAAGGATGGAGTTGTGGACTGGTGCATTGTCCTGGTGGAAATGCAACTGAGCCAATTTGAAGAGTGCTGGCCTATTCCCAAGGAATCTCTTCCTGAACTCCCTTAAAACCTCAACATAGTATTCCTTGTTGACTGTCTGTCCAGTGGGAACTTTCATCGCAGGGCATTTTTTTCAAGTTTAAAACAGAATTTTATTGCATATCGTTCTTCTAAAGTCCAGATTGCATTTTTGAAATTCACCAGCTATGACAATCAGGATTTAGTAGGGTGTATTCCAATTGCTGCTGTAGCTGTTCATTTGAACTTGAAATCATAAAAATTGGTCAGTCATCTCATAAGATGTATAGCAATAACATACTGAATTTTCAAGAGTCTACGGCTATTTTAAATGCCTGTACAAAAAAGTCTGGAAACTTATTGAAGGCACCACATATATATATTAATTTTCATATATTTCATAAATTCTAATTTTTACATATTGATTAAGTATTTAACTGCATGTCGTGTCACAAACTAATCCTTTGAAAATACTGAAGGATGACAAGAGCATATTATAATAAATAACCACACAAGCTAATCATTTGTAGATTTGATGATTTTTAACATGTCATCTTTATATACAAATAGTCTTGGCAGAGCTTAGAATATGCTAATTACATCCTTTGTAAAGTAGGTAAAAGAAAACAGCCAAAAAAGGGGATCCGGGGTACGACACGAACCTTTTATTTAGTGTGTGTGTGTGATGGGGGGGGGGCATTCACTCCGGGTTGGTTGAGCTGGTTCAATCAAACGAGTTCACCACATACCTAATAAAGGCTGACCAAGCACAACAAACTCCATGAAGATGTGGGCCCGAGATCAATTCTGCATCTTACTTCACTGTCTTGAGCAATGTTTTCAGATAACCACCACAGCACTTCCCCCAGCCCCAGGGGATCACCTTCCATGCAAGCACATATAAATTGAGGAGTGCTTGAAGAGCTTAGCAGAAAAACAATCTTCACTGGCTGCCTTGTTGATTTTTAGCTTTTGAATAGTATCCACAACTTCATTAATTGTTGATGGGTGATGTCACAATCGTTGGCACAAGCAGGGATAGTTGTTATCTGAGCAATTGGAGAGAGTTGATGCTTATGGTTAAGCAGTGCAGCAAAATGACCTCCCCAATGTTGTAAGCATTCATCGAGATTCATGATGGTTTCTCTTTGTGGGATGAAGATGATATCACAAATACCCTCGAATGATTTTGTGCTCAAAGAATATGGTACAGTTTTCTTAAATTACCAAATAATGAAACGGGCTTCATGTCCTCAGCATTCTTCTGCTGGTAAACATTAAAATCAGCTCTTGCAGAATGAGCATTCTCTTGGCATAGACAACTGTAGTCATCGGATCCGACATAGCGAGCTTGTTTAACCTGTATGCAAGGTTAATTGTCTGACCTAAAATTCCGTCTTTTGCATGTCTTCAAAAGCTCCTTCTTAGATGCTGCTGCTTTTAAAGGTTTGCCACATATCCTAAACAGGGGTCATCATTTGATTGAATCATTACAAGGCTGATAAATTTGTTAGACAACTGGATATAAAAAAAATTTTCAGTGTCCTTACACTTGAGTCTTGCAATGTCATATTTTGGGGACCGAGTGGGTGTTTTGTTTGCTCAGAGACAGAGAGGTTCATCCTGGCATGGATCAGAACATGATCGGATTCATTTTTGCCACCGGTTTCAGCATTGCAGTTTTAGGAGTGTTAGGTATCCTTTTATTGCCATAACCCCCAGATCCACTCTGATCCAGAGTAAAAGTATTTATTAGGGTCCCATCTAAAGGTAAAAAAGATGGAGATGCTCCTGGTGTAATGGTTACGGTAACCTGAGTTTAAATCCTGGATGAGGATGCTTGTATTTCACATAGTACTAATGCACTTGAGAAAGGTATCTAACTATTCTCCTTCCAGCTATTGATAAATAGTAGGGCAGACTAGGCTCTTTAACCTTTGTTTGGCAACTGGTCTAGGAGAAAAACTGAATTCAGACTTGTTAAACTCCTCTTAAAAGCTTGAACTTGTTGCGTACTGCTCATGCCAGGGTGTTGGTTAATGCATATAGGTTCAAATAGATCTGTTTGAAAATTAATTGTATTTGATAGGAATACTTGAAAACATAACTTTGTGCAAATTATTTGCATTAAGGAAAATTACTTGTTTACAAAGGATTATTATTAGTTACTTGAAACCATATTACTGTATCCAAACAAATGATTATTATCAAACAGGTTTCATTAGGTTTTTTGATGGCTTATCAATTTTTGTGGGTTATCTAATGCCAAAGACATCCTTGTAGAATGACTATGGCATTAGCTAATGCACAAAGGTTGATATGGCATTAAACGAAGAAACCAACCATCCAAATAGGACAGTAGTGGTACTATTAAACTCATAGCTAGGAGGGATAAAGGGGTTCATGCCTTTCTAAAGAGCATTAGTCCAAAAGTGAGCATTATAGTGCAACTAAAGTTCAAATTAGTTTACTACGATGCTGCAGTCTAACATATTAGCAACTATGCCATGAAAAATCTCTCCTTGAAACCATATAATTCTGTATAGATTATTTGTGTTAGATAGGAATACTTGATACCATATAACTGTATAAACAAAAGTCAAATAAGAAGTTATTACAATTAAATATTTACAAATGAATCAAATTTCAGCATTAAATTAGGAGTTGTTAAGCTGATAAACAAGTAAACCAAACCTATATCGCTCTGATAGCACAGATTTCCCTAACTCTCTCTATTTGTCCCTAACATCCATCATTACCTTCAGATCCTCTGAACTACATCACTTATGAGTTTGTCCTTGATTCTCTAGCAGTGTCCTCCTGGTGTAATGGTTAAAGCGATGGACTGTGGAATCATAGTGAGTTCGTATTCCAGTCGCACTATTATGTTCACTTTCGGGCAAATACCCTTGGGAAAGGTATGAACCCCCTTATCCTCCCAGCTATGGGTTAAATAGTACCACTACTGTTCTTCTTGGAGAATGGCTTTGGCATTAAATAGCCTACAAAGGTTGATATGCCATTAAACAAAGAAACCAAACCAACCTAGCAGTGTTCAGCATGTCTGGTTTGCCTTACTTGGATGATTTTAGAGATGGAAGGTTAGTGTCTGTAAAGCTATTGCTTCATGAAGTGTTGCTTCCAGGATTTGTTCAAGATAACTTATAGCATTTTTATGTAGTTCCCATCTAGCTTTTTCTTAATGATTTTTATTACTGTCCATGTGGTGCATCCATACAGTAATATTGACTCTGCCACAGCTTGAAAGAAATTCCATTTTATTTTATTGGCTAGATCAGACTTCCATATGATTCACTAGGCATATGATGACATCCCTTTCAGTTGATGAGACTCTGCTGCTGAGGTATGTGAATTTGTCTGCTGATTTCAGAGGCTCAAATGGCTCCATCTCGTTTAAAACGCATGTACTCTGTTTTATTTGCATTTATGTGGAGACCATTGCCTCCTGCTGCCTGCTTCAGTATGGATTTGGCTTAGGCAGGTGCATTTGCAAGAAGTGCTATGTCATCTGCATAGTCTGCATCTGTTACAGCTTCTGCAGTATATCGTCTGTTTCTTGCCTTTTTTAGCGTAAAGCCATTTTCTTTTATTAGATCTATCATTGTTTGAAGTACACAGTCTAGCAGATTATAAGCAAATATGGTGCTAATGTATCTCCTTGCAAAGCTCCAGCAACAATGTCAAAGAAGTCTGTGTCTCCATCAAGTAAGCGAACCTTTACTTTCCTGTTTCTCTAAAGCATCATTAGAGTTGTAACAGTTTCTTCAGAGAGATCATTATGGTAGAAGTATCTGCTTCATCTTCCCTCTGCACACGGAATCAAAAGCCTTGGAAAAATCTACTAATAATTGTGTTGCCTTGAGACTTTTTGCACGACTACTTCAATAATTTGATGGTTTGTCAGAATTTGTGATGCTGTTGATCAATTTCCCCCAAAACATTCTGATTTTTCCCAAGAATTTTCTCAATTTCAGGTTGCCCAGTCAGCTGGGGCTGTAGAATACATTGAATGCATCTCTGCAGAGGTGTAAGACTCCTCAAAGAGAGTCCTGGATATGACACTGGTGAGGTACCAGTAATGCTGGAGCTTTGGAGAATGTGAAGTACCCCTTCATTGCCATTGCTCCCAGGTCCACTCTGGCCAGGAGTTGTAGTACTTGATAGGGCCCTATCTATGGGTTAAATACAACTAAACTGTGTATTTATGCAAAACTGAAATGCTTGAAATAGAACTGTTTTGACATATAAACTATGTACTTATGCTAAACTGAATTGTTTGAAATGGAACTGTTTTTGTATGCTAAACTGAATTTTTTGAAACAGAACTGTTTTTGTCATTGAAACTGTACTTATGATAAACTGAATTGTTTGAAATAGAACTGTTTTAACATTTAACTGTTTGCAAACAAAAACTATACTTATACTAAACTGAATTTTTAAAAATTTAATTTGGCATTAAATGACCTGAAAAGGGTTGATATGCCGTAAAAAAGAAAAACCAACCAACCAACCAATTTTAGGTTCAATATGATTAAGGAGAGCATTATAAACCCTAGCCGCTATTGAAGTAAGAGTTATGCCTCTGTAATTCTTGTTGATTCTAATGTTACCTCTCTAAGGGAAGCGGAGGATGCAGCTTTTTGTCCATCTCTCGGTTGTATTTTGTTTATATACTGCGTTGCAAAATCAAAGAACTATGTCATCAACTTTTCTAGCCTTTTATGCTTCTGGGGGTATTTCTTCGAGGCCTGTAGCTTTTCTTTTAATTTTTGTCAGTACTATATCAAGTTCTTCCCCAGTAAAAAGTCCAATACTGATGCCTAGTTGGCGATAAATAATTTTTGGGATAGGTGTATCAGTGACTTCAGGGAAGTCTCCTGGCAGATTCTTGAAATATTCTTTCCACATCTGTATTTGCTCTTCTTGGCTGGCAGCTTTTAGTTTTGTTCTTGAGGTGCTCTTTCTTTTGCTCACTTTATTGACTGTCTGCCAGGTTATTCATGATTGACTGAGTTTCTTATTTTATTGTACACAAACAAATGAATGATGTTCGATTGAATTGTCACAGTAAAATAATAAAACTAGAAGCCATTTAACTGTGTCCAAACAAATAAGCTCTGGCTTATTTACAAATCCTATGTATGTGATATATGCAAAAACAGGATTTGGCATTAGATAACCTAAAAGGGTTGATATGCCATAAAACCCAACCAACCATCCTGCCGAGGATATGAACTTGGCTCTGATAAATTATAAAATAAAATAAATCCTATATATAAAGCTCTTTATTTCTGTTTGTCTTGGTCCAGGTTCTACATAAAACTATCACCAAAACAATCTGAAACAAATTTCTAAGTTGCTTGCAATATAAGTGAAAGAAGGTTGCAATTTCTTATTAATAAGGTTAGCTAATATGCATATTTAGCTCTAAAAATCACAGAAAACAGATATTTTGTTAAAAAAAATAAAGTTGCTTGTTTTATCATTTATTTTTAATGTTTTTTTTTCATTAACCTGTTTTTTTTTTTTTAAATTAGCAGTGGTTTGTGCATAGCTTTCAAAATTATTCTCAGTGGTGAGAGTAACCTTGACCATTTCCAGAATGAGTAACATTAGCATTATTGGAAATCAAATCACCCACTTAAAAAGTTAACTTATTCACAAAGTGAGTGACTTAGTTCACAAAAAAGGAGGCAAGCATGGTACAATGGTTATCATTAGAAAATGGACTTGATGACCCAAGACAGGTAAGAACCCCCCCCCCCCAACAAGTGTCCTAGATATGACTCTAAACCATCTGATGGTGAGGCTTCAATCCTGGTGCTTTGGTGGAGTACTCCTTCATTACCATTACTCAAAAGTCCACTCTGACTCGGAGTGGTAATACATCTTAGGGTCCCATTTATGGGTCAAATAAAACTGTTTAAGTATTTCACTTTTTAAAAAAATGACTGATGTTAAGTTGAATTGTTAGTGTTACATAGTAATACTTGAAATCATTTAACATTGTGCAAACAAATTGATTAATAATAAATAGAATTATTAGTGTTACATAAAAAATTTAACTGTGTGCAAACAATAGCAATTCTTGTGAGCAAACAAATTAGCTCTAACTCATTTTAAAATAAATTTACCAACAAACTATTCATGAAAAAGGAACCTTCGGGTTGTCCTTGATTACAGTCAGTCAATTTACTTATTCATTTTAACGTGTGCAAAAAAATGATATGTTGAATTAAATTGTTAGTGTTACATGGCAATAGCTTAAACCATTTAACTGTGTGCAAACAAATAATTAATCTTAAATAGAATTATTAGTGTTATATAGAAATTCTTGAAACCATTTAACTCAGTACAAACAAATAAACACTGGTTTGTTTAAAAATGTTTGCAAGAGTGTTTACAAATCATATATTTAATATATGTATGTGCATTTATAAACAGGATTCCAACAAATAATGAGAATTATTAGTGTTAAGTAGCAATACTTGAAACCATTTAACTGTGTGGAAACAAATGATTGATACTGAATAGAATTGTTCATGTCTGATAGGAATACTTGAAATCATTTAACTTGTAAACAATTGATAAATGTTAAATAGACATCATAGTATAAAATAGCAATATCGTTTAACTAAAATAGCAATACCATTTAACTGTGTGCAAACAAATGAGCTTTGACTCGTTTAAAAATGTTACCTACAAACTATTTACAAATAATATTTGATAAATGTATAAACAAGGTTTTGCATTCAATAACCTACAAGAGTTGATATGCCATAAAATCCAACAAAACAAACCCTTGACAAGGCTATTAGCTTTTCCCATACTGCTAATGTCCTAAGGGAAAGCATGAATCCATCTCTTCCCTCCTCAATTATGGGTAAATAATAGGAAAAACTCTTTAAGCTTAGTTAAACAAACAGTTTAGGAGTTGGAAAACTTTGAATTCAAACCACTGAATCTCTTAAACAGTTGACAATGTGTCACATCCTGTCTGGCAGAGAGGATTGATAAATACATACTTCACAAAACAATATGTCACATCCTGTGTGTGGCAGAGAGGACTGATAAATACTTACTTCACAAAACAATGTGTCACATCCTGTCTGGGACAGAGAGGACTGATAAATACATACTTCACAAAACAATGTGTCACATCCTGTCTGGGACAGAGAGGACTGATAAATACATACTTCACAAAACAATGTGTCACATCCTGTCTGGGACAGAGAGGACTGATAAATACATACTTCACAAAACAATTTGTCACATCCTGTCTGTGGCAGAGAGGACTGATAAATACATACTTCACAAAACAATATGTCACATCCTGTCTGTGACAGAGAGGACTGATAAATACATACTTCACAAAACAATGTGTCACATCCTGTCTGTGGCAGAGAGGATTGATAAATACATGCTTCACAAAACCTGAACATTCAATATCCCAATCAATTTTTTTTTGTTATTGTAAAGTTATACTTAATTTATTTGTCTTGTTTTCATTAGCCAAATTTTAGAATAGAAATTTACAACAATTTATTCTGTTTATAGTTTAAATTCATGCAGTTATCATGTATGTGTTTGTGAGGAATTATAATCAATAGAGATGGTGTTGATGGAAACATTATTGGTTTGTCTGCAAGAAAGACATGTTCAATTAGTTTTTCATATTTTATATCTTATGCAATTAATTCTTGTAGAAATAATTTGTGGAATCATTGTATACTTACAGTTTTGAATTAAAATATGTGTAAGAGAAATACACATATATTTCAATGTAAAACCATTTTAAATGTAATATTAGTAAACACATATAATTTCAAACATAAACAAATCTACGTGCTTTGGTTTGAGTTGTTTTATTAGTTGAATTGCCCATCAATTCCTTTTAGTTATTTGATAGTAAAATTTGATTGATTTGTAAATGCTTTATTGTAATTATAACTATATTTTCAATGTTACATTTTTTTAATGGTACTTTTATTCATCTCTAATAATTTTTTGGCACACAGTTCATCAAGCATTCCTATCTAATACAAATAATTTGCTCATAGCTGTATGCTTTCAAGTATTCTTATCTAATAGTAATTATTTATATACAATTAGATGGTTTCAAGTAAATATTTCTATTTAACAACAATTTGCTAGCACACAGTTACGCTGTTGCATGTATTCTCATCCAATACCGATACTTTTCAAACACATCATCAATTACCTATTCCTATCTTTATAATTGGAATTCAGAAGCCTTTATATGGATTTCAGTGATTATATAAATCTAATATGAATAATTTGTTTACAATTATAAGGTTTCAAGTATTCCAATCTAATACTAATAATTTGTAAGTTATTCAGTGTAATTCAACTGTTTTAAATAAGTAAACACTTCATACTTAGTTGCAATATCAATATTTTAAGTGACCAAGTAATAATGTAGTTGAAAATTATTCTAAACATCATCTTAAAATTCAATCCCAACAGATACTACCACTCCAGGTTATAGAGGATTCAGTAGGGATAATAAAGGGGCTTCCCACAATCCCTCGAGTTTTACCACTGAATACAGGTCAGTGTCATACCCAGGACATGCCTTATTTGAGCAGGGTGTGGGGAGTCTTGTTTCTCTACAGAGGACTCAAAAGGCATCTTCAAATCCCTGCTGACCAAGTGATATATATATGGAGTAAGCAAACCTGTAAAATTGTGTATCCGTATATATTTACTGAAAGGTTTGGTTTGGTTTTATGGATTATCAACCATTATTGGTTATTCAATGCCAAATGCTCTTTTTACATATATATTAAATATATGATTTGTAAACATATTTTGTAGATACCCACAGCTAAATGATCAAACTGATCTATTTCTAATAATTCAATTTAGCATAACTCAATAAAGTTAAATGATTCCAACTATTGCTGCGTAATACTAACAATTCAATTAAACATCAATCAATTTAGATGTCAAACAGTTCTATTTGACCCATAGATAGGACCCTATGAAGTGCCACTTCTCCAGGTCGGAGAGGACCAGGTAGTAATGGCAATGAAGGGGTTCTCGACATTCTTCAAAGCTCCAGCATTACAGGAACCTCACCATCAAATTATTTAGTGTCATATCCAAGACACTTTGAAGGTGTTTTACCTCTCTGCAGAGATGCAGTCAGTGTATTCTACAGTCCCAGCGGACTGTGTTACTTGCTTTAAGGCTGACTTCAATGGCCACTAAGCTTAGTACTGAGCCCTATTCTATTTGTAAAATTAATATAACAATAAAAACAACCTCTGAATCTGTTGTATTCCTCTTGCAGCAGTGGTCCATGATGATATTGATGCTTCTATTTAGGAATGAAGCTAATTGGCATTTCATTGTTCTCTTTGTTAGATAATGAATTTGAATGATCAGAAAAATGTTCAGCTGGATCCACAAAAATTCATTTACAAATTAAACTGGAAATTGCTTTATTCTCTACCTTAAAGAATCTTAATTGTATTACTTTAATAAAATTCAAATCCTGGATAAATCTGTTTGCATTTCAAGTTGTACTAATGCCCTTGGAAAGGCATGATTCCATCTGTTCTCTTTCAATTATTGGTAAATAGTAATGCAACCTAAGTTCTTTAGCCTTGGTTAGGCAACCAATCTAAGAGAAGAAAAACTGTGAATTTAAACCAACTTTACTTTGCTTCACAATTAAACTGATGTCCAATCCTTCTAGTTGTGAAGGGGTTGGGTAAATACATATTTTAATAGAATTTTTGCTGTTTTTGCTGAATTACAGTTATATACATAAATAAGTATACTCCTATCATTTTTAAGTTGAGCTAATTTTTTTAAAAACAAAGTCTCAGGATTTTATTTTTTTAGTGAAAAATCAAAATGGATATCATTAGGTATTATTCCTAACCAAACTTAACAGCAGGAAACTTTTGTAACCAAAAATTGGAATATTTCACACGAGAAATAATAAATTCATGTTATCTTGGTTTTGGAAGAAAATAAGCTTTTTAAAAAACGGTAGGGATTTATGGGCAATACTTATATATATATAACAAAATGAGAATTTTAGTGGTATATAGACAGAATTTTAAATGAAGCAATTAGTAACTTTTTTTTAATGAAGCAATCAGTAATTTCTAAGGCACTACCTGTGTGAGTTAAAAGTTTTGCAATATTTTGGTTGTGTGTGAGGCGCAATTCAGCAACTTTAGATGCTTTTGCAAAGCTTGTGAAGGTGACAAACTGAACTGTGAGATGCTGAGCTTTCCTGATACTCTCTGAGAGTTACCCACCAGATTTGACTCTATGGCTTGCAGCATGACCTTGGAATCCAAGGTTTTAGGCCTACCTGACTTTATTGATCATTAGGTTCTTGCAATGGGAGCAAAATTTCTGGTTACTATGATCAACTGTGCCTTCACCTTTCATAACAAATAATTTTGGTTGCTTTGACAGCCTTATGACTCAGTTTGAACATGGAAAGCATAAATTCAGATATTGGAATAAGTTGTACATTCATTTGTATGGCTTTTAAAGCGCACACACACACACACACACACACACACACACACACACACACACACACACAGGGTGAAGCAATGCATATATCAGTATACCAACTATCACAATATTACTAACCACAATGAGTATCTACCATGGGTTGAATTGCTTCAGTCTTGTGAGATACTCGTACTTGCTCCAAATAAGCACATATCAAAATATTGCAAAGCTTTTTCCTCATCCTGGTATTAGCTATTTTATAAGATGAGGATTTAGTTTCTTTGTATAATGTCATCTCAATATAATCATAGGGGGATAAGATGTTTCACCCCTTTCTCAAGAGTGACATAACGGTATGACTGGAATTTGAAGTCAATTATTACAATGTTGCAGTCCAGCACATTAGAAAGTATACTTCAGGGATTCCTCTCTCTCTGCTGACGGTCAGATTATGATATGATAGTTACTTTGAAAAAGGAATATATTTTATTAGTTTTACATTGGATGGTCTATTAGTATTCAGGACATATGAAAAGGTAGATTAACCTCATTCAATTTTTTTCTCTAAGTACTTGTTGTAAGGCTCTTCTATCTCGGCAAAAAAAAGTAATGATTATGGTTAATATTATTGATGGGTATGGATAACTTTTTTGAGTAATGAAGCTGATAAACTGTTATGGCCCTAGAAGGGGTCACAAAGAGAACAGAACACCACGGTTATAGTATAGGTATATATTTACAAGAACATAGGACGGTAAGCTAGTTTGCATAACTGCGCGGGGCAAGGTTAGCTTCCAGGTCTAGACTGACTTTGTATTGCTGCGTCTTCCGGTATTATGGAGAGTGGTTGAGTCCATTAGTAGGTGATTCTGCCACAACATAAACCTAAAAAGAAGTTCTGATGTTTAAAGAAAGTAAAAGGAAATATATTGAAAATATTTACACAATAGTTGATTGGTTAGTTTTACAATGTGTCAGCCCTTGTTGGGTTATTTTATGCCAAAGTCAGTTAAACAATTATACTCTTTAATTATACCCAGTAAAAAGTCTATATATCTTCACATGCATACTAAACAAATATTTTATTCTTAGTTGGAAGATCAATGTTTTAAGAACTAATGTATGTGGTGCTTTCAATAAATTTCCAGACTTCTTTTGTACAGGCATTTAAAATAGCCGTAGACTCTTGAAAATTCAGTATCTTATTGCTATACATCTTATGAGATGACTGACCAATTTTTATGATTTCAAGTTCAAATGAACAGCTACAGCAGCAGTTGGAATACACCCTACTAAAACCTGATTGTCACAGCTGGTGAATTTCAAAAATGCAATCTCGACGTGAGGATGCTTTAGAAGAATGATATGCAATAAAATTCTGTTTTAAACTAGAAAAAATGCCACAGAAATGTATGGAATGCTTTTTGACCATCTTGCATGAATTGAGCATGAGTTTTTGATTGGCATAAGAGATTCAAGGAAGGCAGGGAGTTTGTGAGGGATGATGAGAGGTGAGGGAGGAGTAAGGAAGTCAATACACCAGAGTTGATTAGCCAAAGGGTTAGGGTTACTATGTAGAGGTTTTAAGGGAGTTCAGGAAGAGATTCCTAGGGAAGAGGCCAGTACTCTTCAAATCGGGTCAGTGGCATTTCCACCTGGACAATGCACCAGTCTACAACTCCATCCTTGTCACAGATTATTTGATCAAGATAGGCATCAAGACAGTTCCTCATCCAGACCTTGCTCCCTGTGACTTTTGGTTATTCCCCAAGCTCAGAGGCTGTTGTTATGAAACAATTGAGGAGATGAAAGAGGCTGTGATGAAGGTCATTGACACGCTCACACAAGAGGACTTCCATGGGGCCTTCCAGAAGTTGTTGGAACAGTACAAGTGCATTGCAGCCAGAGGAGATTACTTTGAAGGGGACTAGAGTTTCATGTGTGTACTATCAATAAAAGTGCCTAAACTTATTTAATGATCCTCGTATTACTAAAATTCACAATCATTTTAAACAGGCAACACACTTCATACTTTGTTGCAAAATCAATAGAGAAAATCCTTTATTAGGAATATTTTTCTGCGGGCTCCAGATGCTCAGCCAAGACCTGTAGGATGTTAAAAATATGAATAAAGTTTATTATAGACTTTATATATTTCTGGTAAAATGAAAAATCATCCAAATGGGTACTTGAAAAGTTCATGATCAAAAATAAGTGCCATTGTTCCATTTATAAGACATTTACAAAAATTGCTATAACAGGGTGGGCTGAAAAGTTCATAGGCTGACATCATATCTGCTGTTAATGACTCTTTTGACCAATGGTATCCAAGAACTGCAACACCAAAGAAGTAAGTATATGGAATGCAAGGTGGACTATGCTGAAAAATAAATCTCATTTCTTCACATTTTATAAGAGTATCTTGGTTAGTCTATGAACTTTTCAATGAATGCTTGTATTTATGTTTTAGATCTCACCAATGTCCTATAAATAGAATGAAACTTTTACATATATGTTCATACCAATCTTAAATTGTGTATATAATAATTTTGGAAGAACCTCATGCACATTATTTTTAAAAAGTTAAACATTTTTCCCCCCAAAATTGCTCAGGAACATTAGTTAGCAAATTTTAATATAAAAACATCAACATAGAATTCTACAAAAAAATAAAACGTACATAAATCTAATCGTTTCCTTATTGGGAGAATTCAATACAAAATCAATTTTTAAGTAGAACTGACGTGAATTCAGAGTTTTCTCTCTTTTAGACAGGTTATCATAGTCTTACTATATATATATATATCACCTAATTACTAGCTATATATCATTTAATTTTTCATTATATATACTAGTAGTACTTATGCATATCACATACAGGTTGTTGGATGGTCATTATTAAAAATAAAAGATATAGAATCACTTGTATTAAAGTTGTAAAAAAAGTTAGCGACCGTAGTCGAGGGTGACCCGAAAGATCCCTTTTCAATAGCTACTTCACTGAGGTGTTAGGGAAGGTGCATCTCTATCCCTGGATTGCTCCACTTTACCCTTGATACGTACCTTATAATGTTGAGTGTTAAACAAGGAGGCATCAAGTACTATTTTTCTAAGTCTTTGGTATGACGCGACCTGGGTCTGAACCCTGGTCTCATGGGCCATTGGCATTTGTATTAAAGTTTAGAATAATTATTTTTATTGAAAAAATGTTTTATTTACTATGAGTTTCTGCCTAGTTTACACCAAGCTTCATGAACTGAAGATAACTTTTCCTTTTTTTTTTTTTTTTTTGTTTATTTAGTGATCTCAGATATTGCTGGAAAAATCCCAAAATTCATATTTTGAATAAATATTTAATTTTATTATTTTCCAGATTTTGAGGATTTGTATTAAACTGATTTTTTAAGTTTTAAATTGTTTTTTTAAGCCTTTATACATACATACATACATAAGCACACACACACACACACACACACACACTTTTAGGGCTGGTGATTATTGAGATGAAATAGACTCTCCCTCTCTTTGTGTGATTTATGGTTTCAACAGATAGAGAGGGAGAGAAAGTCTAAGTGCATAAAAAGGAAAGAGCCATTTATCCCTTGTAAGGATTACCAAGAGAGTGGGTAAGCACTGGGAGATGGATACCCATTTATGGTGAGAGGGAACAGTAAGACATGGGGTTGAGAAATAGATCCCACCAAAAAACAAATGTGAGCTGCATCTCCTCGTATAGATTCTATCACTTCCTGAAAGTTTGATAGAATTTGGGTCCAAAATGCTGGATCCTGAGTGGTATAGATGGATGGACATTTGTTGAAATAATTCAGAGAAATGAATATGAAAAAAATACAATTGTACGCTTCATAATTATTTGATTAGGTTGGTCAACAATTAATTTAGCAACCCATTTGACTGGAGCAGTAGAATACACCGGCTGCATCTCTGCAGAGAAGTAAGACCCTTCCTCCATCGAGTGTCCGGGATATGACACTAAAAAATCTGATGCTGAGGCTTGAAGATTTGAGGAATGCAGAGTACTCCTTTATTGCTATTACTCCCAGGTCCACTCTGGCCCGGAGTGCTAGCACCTGATAGGGTCCTATCTATGGGTCAAATAGAACTGTTTGACATTTAAACTGTGTGCAAACAAATGACATGATAAATTGAATTGTTAGAAAAAGAACTGTTGGATCACTTAATTGTGTATAAACAAATGACTGATGTTTAATTGAATTGTTTGGGATACATAGCAATACTTAGAACCATTTACCATTATTTGTGTCTGTTCTTTCATACATGTGTGTGTGTGTATATATATATATATATATATATATATATATATATATCATTCACATGTGTGTGTGTGTGTGTGTGTATATATATATAATATATACACACACACGCACATACATATAGTTGGTTGGTTTTATGACCAGTCAACACTTGGACTATTTCATGCTGAAATCATTTTCATAGTTATGGTCTCTAATTAAATATATCTTCACACACAATCATTTTAAACACTTTATTATCTCTGAGAAATCTATTAGACCCATAGATGGGACCCTAACAGCATCTATGAATAAAACAGTCCGTGGAGGCGATTGAAAATCATAAAAGTAAGGTAACTTGCAGCCGTTTATAATTTGTGGATTATTAAAAGACAAAGTATAAATATGCATTTTAATGTTGAAAGGAATCAAAATAACGTCGGATGAATTTTACCACCATGATTCTATTATTTTCTCTGTTCAATTTTTAAAGTTAATGAGTTATTTTTGTTTACTTTAGATCGGCCTGTTAGCTTTCACTCTTGAAATGTGACATGCGGGGCCGTATTAAATAGACCCTATTACATTCAGCCAATCAGACTAGATTTTAAATTTTGTTAACTTGTCTGGCTACTGGCTTTTTTTTTCTAAGTAACTGACCAATTCGTACCCTGTGATCATTCGATTACAATGTTAGACTCCACATTTCCCAAATCTCCCGAACAAGAGTCTCACTATGAGACACAGAGGAGTGTCATGCCCAGAACTCACACACACACACACACACACACACACACACACACACACACACAAGTGTGTGTAAGTAAGCAAAAACAGCACACATAGCAAAATTTTTATTAGATAAATATTCTTAAAATGCCCTTAAAGAATAAAGCAATTTCCAGTCCAATTTGTTACTGAATGATATTATTGTGAAGTCAGTATTCATGCGAAAGTCATTTTTTAATAATCCAAATTTTTGATATCACGGAAATATCAGTCTTTCCTAAATAGAAGTACCTATATTATCATGAACCGCTGTCGCGACGAGAACCCAACAAGTTCACAGGTCGTCTGAAAAATATAATCGTAATGATTACTAGTATATTTTTACAAGCAAATATCAATAGTATTACTGAGTAATAGAACTGATAATTCCTCCTAAAACCAGTAAGAATGTCACAAGGCCATTTATGGTTGAACAATCATAAGAAAAACAACCCAATCAAATAAATATCTCGTATGAAGTACAAAAAAACTTGTCGAAGACCTAAAAATGGACAGGAGGATTATATATACACATTCCGTTTTTGTCTTTGTAAAAATATCTGATTATTTTTCACAAAAATTGATAGTTCATTTTAATCAATAATAAATGAGGAGAGAGGAATGTTTGTCCGTCTTCCTTATGTTTTCTTCGTGCTTTCTTGTTTCATAAAACGAGACAAAAGAACAGTCATGTTCGCTAATTTTAAACGTCAACACGGAAATAAACAAGGGACGACCAGAACTCTCTTTGTGTTCGTGGATGATAGAATAATAAGCACACATCTTCATAAACAGAGCTACATATACAAATAAAGACACAAACATACTGTCACATGCGCGTACACACACACACACACACACACACATCAATGGATAACATTTTTCAGTACTTCTATTTTTCAGTTATTTACTTAACACAGTACATGCACAACAAAAATAGAGATAGGAAGATTGTGTTGCGCCAGTCATATCAGTTGGGAATGACTTTCCTGTCTTGAAAATCGGCGTTTTATTTTTATTTTTTTTAATTAAAAAATTTTTTTTTTACCTGAGTTTGAACATCTATTTCTTGTATCCAGGAAAAAGGAAATATGCATGCCAGATTAGTAAGCTTGGCAAAGTTTGACATAAGACAAAATGTACAATGCACCCAGTACAGTTTGAACTCACTACAGTAGTTATTGCATGAAAAACTGGTAAGTAGTAAAGTCTGCCAACCATTTAAGTACCTTAACAAATCCATTTTTTTGCCCTCTCTTGCCAGAAAAAAAAAATCCCTCTCTATTAGATAAAATTCGCAATAAAAACATTCTTGTCACGAAACATGAAAAAATGTAATTCAATTAGAATGTATTTGTTTTGTGTAGCAAACGGAATACTAGATTCAACATTTTAAATAAAACTAAAATATTTTTTTAGTTTTCATCCTGCCTTTTTCTTTCTTTCTATCCGTAAAGTTGATTTTTAAACTCAGCGCGTTGTCCAGTCAATTGAGGTAAAAAAAAAAAAATGTCACGATTGACATTCCATAGAAAATGAACGCGTCATTGCATTTTATAATCTACATTCGACCAGGTGAGGTAAAGCAAAAAACCCAAAAACAACAAAAAGTGAGTGTGTGTGTGTGAGTTAAGACGGTGGCTGGTTGGCCCGGTCTGTCATATATCCACATTACATGACGGACAAAGGTTGCTCAACTAATTTGGCTTTGAAGGAATTGTATATTTGCTCACCTATTCGATAGATGAATTAACTTTGCTTTTAACCGCTTGAATCAAAAAGACAAACTTCTGGTTGAAGTTGACAACATTCCTTTTTCTTGAAAAATGGATTTTAAAAAAGTGAAAAAGAGAACGAAAAATCACGAGTGTTCAGAAATAAAATGACCGAGGAAAAGAAAAATAGAAAAGAAAAAAAAAATTGCAGGTGTGTTTACTTCAAACAAAGCAACGGACTTAAATTGAATCATTCATTGTTTTAATTGAAAATCATGAATGGTTTTCTCTTTGACATCATCTCGGCAACAACGACGAATAATACAGATCGCCACAATTTTTCTCTGTTTTGTCGTGATGGTGTCTATTTGAGCCAATCATTCTTCTATTGTTGTTTAGATCACATTGATCTATTCCCGAACGAAACACACCCGCAAAGCACTGTTGTTTTGTGTTGTGTATTAAGATCTGTAATAAAAGGGGCAGAAATCTTGTTCTTAGTCTTGTATAACGTTACTAAAAAGATAAACCAAGCAACCAACTCAAGGCCTTACTATTATTACTGCTACTACTGTGTTTGAAGTTGCACTACTAACGTCATTTTTCGTTGTTGTTGGGGAAAAAGAAGGAAGTTGTGTGTATATGTGTGTGTGTGTGAGTGAATGAGCGCGCCGGTGACGGTGAGGTTCACTCCGTGGGATAGATGTGGTACACTGATTCGATCATGGACCTCTCTCTGCTGTCGAAGAAGAAAAACTCGACAATAACGAATTAACGACTAATTTCATTTTAAAAAAATTCAATTATCATAATCAGAAGTTGGTTGTAATATGGAGAAGGAATTCTTGGGGGGGAAAGACAAACCGTGAAAACAGTTGACAAAATATTTCTATTCAATTTTTCGGATCTGTCAACTCGGTCACCGACGATATACACGTGCTTTCCCCCCCCCCTTTTTTTTGTTTTTGGGACGACTATCTTATGATTCCGTGTGTACACAAGACACACCTTTGTTAAGTTTAAACTACTTAGATTTCGTTTTAATTCCTTTTTTTTTTCTATCGAAATCTTAATCATCTTCAGATTCTTTCTCTCTTTCCACACACACACACACACACGCATTAAACTATACTCGTTTTTTTGAGTTTCTCATTTCTTCTTGCTTTTTTCCCCCTTTCGTTCTGTTGAAACTTCGCTTGGGTGAACTGGAGTTGAGCAGGACAATCAACATTTCTTTTTTTTTAATTTTTTTTGTGACTTCGTCATGTCCGCCAAACTATTTAGGTTTTTGCCTAGATTTTTTCGTGGAAACAAAGATAAAGACAAGATCTCCACAGCTAGCAATAAATTCTGTAATTATGCGGAAGCCGGAACAAAACCAGGGGATTACATTTGTAGGATCATACTTTTGGATGACAAGGAAGTTAACCTTTCAGTTAAGGTAAGTCTTCCACAGTTTTTTTTTTTCTTCTTTGATCGATCCCCTCACCTGTCAACACACCCGTGTGTTTTTTTTTTTTTTGTTGTTAAAAAAAAGGTGATTTTTGAAAATCTTTCTCTTTGTTAAACTGTAGGACCTTTTCATTGCTTTTTTGTGATCGTAATCTAAAACTTTCTACTAGTGCAACATCATTTTACGGAATAGCATAGATTTTACAAGTAAGATTGCCTAAAGTCAGTTTTTGGTTTTTCTTTTTCAGTAAAAGTTAAGTGTTAGCTTTCATTCATCGTGCAGTGCCGGTAGTAACCTTAAGTCTGAGCTTCGTCTGACTATTACTCTGCCATTGACTATTTCAGCTATAAACAACACTCACCATGAATAATTGTAGACTATCAATTTACTATTGAACAGTTTCATGTCAAATAATAAACATTTAGGTATGTTTGAACTTGTGTGTACCCGTTTTGTGTGAATTGACCTTTGCCCCTTGCTGCAACCATATCCCAAAAGTTCTTGGTTGATTACAACAATTCGAAGAAAACTTAAGAAAATAATCAACATGTTTTTTCAACAGTGAATGATTGTTTTATTCAAGTGAAAGGACGAGAAAAATTAATTTAAAACAATATTTCAAAGTAGGATTCTTTTATTTTTATTGATTTAGTTTTTTTAAATGCCCAAATTTATAGACACCCTATTTAAAAGTTTGTTTTAACTCTAAACAAAAACGCCTTAAAATCCAAGGAATTTGAGATGTATGAAAATCAAATTCCTTTATATTGTAGTAAGTTAAACCAGACAATTAAATTAAGTGGAGGTACCTAGGAAAAAAAGATGTTGTCGACAAAATTTTGACTAGAATTTTTTTTATTCATGTATTTATTTAAGAATTTAATCTTTTATTAAATAAGTGCCGAAAAAATTATTAAAATCAAGCTATTAGTTGGTTTTCGGTAGTTTCTTTTTATAAATAGGAGTGTTTTTTTTTTTTTTTATATATATATACCTCTTATTTATTTACGTGAACATTTCAAAATTGTTTTTCCTAAAACTCCTGTTCGATAGCCTACACCAATTTTTATATAATATTTTTCTCCAATTTTTCTTTTTGCTACAATCATAAATTTTCATAGAAAAGATTAAATTTCATTCAAGTTGGAGAATTTTTTTTATTTGGGTGTCAGTTTCCCGCGGAAAATTTTGATCATACCGAGAATGTTTTAGTATTGAAATATTATATACTAGAACCACGATTTAGTTCTTTAAATTAATGTATCCAAATTGTTGCGACCAAGTCAACTGTGTGTGTGTCTTTGTTTCTGGAGAAGGAAAGAGAAAATTATTTTAAATGAATAACTAATATTACTGCAATTAATTTACTCCGTTTTAATACTAAAAACGTATTTCTGAAGATAATTTTATTTTGCGATGGTAACCCTTAAAGTTTAAGGACTTCGTAATTGATGAGGAAAATGCCTCCCTCCCCCCCAAAAAAAGTAACATTTAGTAGAACCCTCACCACCAGCTTTTTTTCTTTTCTTTTCTTTATAGATTTTTTAAGTGACGTTATTAATATCGTTGGACTGAAACTTCAATTGATTTTGAATTCAAATTGGGAATACAATACGCTATCGTAGCTTTTTGTTTTGTTTTGTTTTCATTTGCAGGTGAGCAATTTCATGTGTGTTAAAGAAGATATAAACTATTAATGAATTAATTAATTAACAAACTTGGTGGTAACTTTACTTGTTGGGATATTGAAGATACTTAATGAAAATTAAGAGTAGTGTATATATATTGAGTAAAGAACATGGAAAACTAATTCAATTTTAGGACTTGTAACCTACATACTGTTCACAATATAATGAAAAGCCTATGTTGCTACTTAACTTCAATGGTATATGAAGAGAATCAAATGTTGGAAATTTGTACAAGTTTTATGGCTCAACAAAATGTTACTTGTTAAATAAACAATACCAATATTTACAAACCTATACTTAATGTGACAAGTTTAGAGCAATAAAAGTGTCAGCACAGATTTTAAATTCATTTGGTTAACTTATATTGGAAATTCTTCTTTCATGTTAAAAACCCCAAAATAGCGGGGAACATTTTGACAAAATTGAATTTTTTTTTTTGACACCAAACCAGACTTTTCTTTGAAAATACCACAAGTGCACTGATTCATGACTATAGCCGACTTTTGTGAATCGTGACTTGAAATTAACTTTTAAGCTTTACTTAGTTAGGGCTCCAGTCTGGCTTGTTAACCATAACACCACGCGAGGCGTCCAACTGATGTGTGTTGAACTTTTTTTTAATTAATAAAATAATCACTTGTCATGGTGGAGTTAGGAAAATTTAAAGGTTGTTTAGTTTGCCATTTAAAAAACTTTTTGGTTTGTACACACGGACTTGACTAAACTTTTAGCTTGACACAAGGCCAGAAATATTGAGCACCTGGTTAAAATCAATGTCACTAACACATTTAACAGTAGTTGCTCTATTTCTTTAGATAGATCAAATTGAAAGTTTATAACCTTTTTAATTACCTTATGACAGAATATTGCATGTAAATATTTTTTTTTCTGTCTTTGAATTGTGGAATTACAGAAAAATATTATTTTCCTAATTAAAAAAAAATCTTTCATGTATTTTCAAAATAAAGTATAAAATATTTTTCGTGTATAAAAATAATGTAAAAATATTTTCTGAGTAGTGAGTGGAAAAGGAGGGTTTGGGGGTCGGGTAAAAATGTTTTCAAGTGTGTTGTTAAAAAAAAAAAAAAAGGTAGGGGACGTAATGAAGATTTGTCACAAAGAATCAAGCAAAAGACTTAAGAAAAAAAAAATTGTGTGTATGTTGAGAAGAGGAGGGAAAGGCACGTGCTGACATTAGTTTTCGTCAACAGTATCAAATCATACAAATAATATTTGTTGTATTGAAGTCAAATGAATTAAAAAGAAAAAAAAAAGCCCCCCCCCCAATCACAGAAAAAATATTTCAGGTCTGAGGGATTGAATTTACGATTAAGACTGACAGTTTTGTATTGATATAACATGACGTGTCTCATGATGATGAGTTTGTTTATTTATTTTTAATGACCCTTATTTTTTAATGACTTTCTTTTTAAATGTTGGAATATTCGAGTCTGCTTGCTGTCTTTGTGAAAACGATGTACAGAAATATGAATAAAATTTCCTGGCAGTGTGTGTTAAGTTTCTATGAGAGGATGTGTTTAAACATCATTGCAATGCTAAACTTTATAAAATGGTCCTGCTAATTGTTTATCTTAAGGAATGTATTTTATTTCTAGTTTTTCTAGACGAGATTTTCTATATTTGTCCCGGAGCAGATCTTAAATTTTACGAATTGTTCTTTATATGATGCTAAAAATGGGTAAATATTTTTCAACTCTTTAGTCTATCTCAGATCATCGACCATTCTTATATTTACCCAAAAATGTTATTTTAAAGGTTTCTCTCTATTTTAAGTGTGTCTAAGAAAGAAACGGCGAACAACATAGGATTTATCCTGCCTCGCAGGAAGCAAGCCTCCCTGGGGTAGGCTGAAAAATGCTTTCGTTATCATCCCCTTAAAGGGACGCCTCAGGTGCTGGGCTACGAATCCACCTCTCCCTCCTTTTTGGCAAGGGGATAGGTGCTGTTTGGCGGTAAGGCACCCTTCACTGGAACATGAATCGTTGCGCTATGATAAACCACGCGGCGTCATTGTCAGACGGGGCGTTGAAACACAAATTTATCTAATAGGATTGCAGCCGTGTGGTCTTACGTGGCCTTGTGATTTTGATGACCTTCACTTTAGGACTTGATATTTCTCGCTTTTTCGTTAAACAATCCCGAAAAAATATTCATAAAAGGCTAGAAATTTTTAAAAGTAAATTTGGGCTAATTTATTAACTTAAGTCATAAACATCCTAAATATTTATTCAGTTTGACCTTATTGAGAGACCGTGAATTTCAACGTGGCTTTAATAAGAGTTTGATGCCAAAGGGCCTGCCCCCTTGTCTTAAAGGGATGAGGGCTAAGTTTATTGTTCGGTGCCTCAAGTCCCATGATGACGGAATCTAAGCAATCTTTAACACTGTCCTACGGGAGGTTCATTAACTATGCGTCACTCCATAATAGACAGACCTTTGTGTCACATTTTTGCTTCGTGAGGAATCAAATAAATACACCTTTAAACATGAAAAGGTTCTCTACTCCCGATTTAAACCCAAATAACAATTTCTCCAGTTAACGCATTAAATGTATTGCTCGAATAAAAATCTCGCCATGTGTCGTTTTTCCTAGGTAACGGTTACACCCATTCACACACGCTTCATAAAAAAGTTATATACACTGAATGTTAGCTTTTTTTTGTTCATTGTATAATATAAATGAATTTGTGTGCAAAGCTGAGTAACTTAATGTGATATTTCGAGACAAATCGGTGCCAATTTTTTTGGGAAAAAAAACAGTCTCGATACTTTATGAACACTCCTCAAGTTGTTTTTGAATAAACACAATCATAATTTTAGTAGGTAATGTAAAAAACAAAAAAGCATTTTAAAAATGATGCTTTACTTTGGAGGCCATATATCCTAATTTTAATTTTCATTCATTTGTTCAGTACCTGAAATTAAATCAAATGAATAAATGGGACTTATGCAGATTAGCCCCCCACCCCTTGAAATTTACATTGATTCGATTTAAATTTATTTAAATATATACAAAGTTTAATCAAAACTTTGATCCAGAAGACTAATTTTATGAGATCTTTGGATCTTTCCTCTCCAGTTGTTGGGTTGCATTCGGTAGGCCGTTGTATCTCTGGGCGGTTCTGCCGGGTGTGCCTCGGCACTGGAGAGTTCCTCCGGCCTCAGGGGGCCATCTCCCCAGGCTTTTACCCCCTTCGAAAGGGTTAGGTTTATTGCCTGGCGCCTGAGGCGCCCCAAAAAGGGGAATGCCGACGGGGTCGAAGGTATTTTTGGCCTTGCCGGACGCGTGTGGGCTTCGGCCCTGTGACCGGACCCACCTTAAAAACGGCCTTGTGCCACATTCGTGCGTTGGTGGGACGTATGATAAATAATTATAGTTCTTAAAATTAGAAATAGGTCATAAATCTCAGTTGAAGGAAGGAAAGCCTAAAGAAATATGGGCGAATTGTAACTAGTTGAAGACGTAAATTACAAATTTAACTGTTCATTGAAGCAAATAGATGAAACTTGCTCTTATTTGGATGATGAATGTAAGTAATTCACTAATTTTTATTGGTTGACTTAAAATTAATGTAAGTTTCAATGAGTGTGGAGCTATTTTGTACATGTACCGAGTAAAAAACCATTTTAAAGTGATTCCAATCTTACTGCAGTATTCAAGAATAGTCAGATGCCTGTATGACAGTGGTTACGAGGAGAAAAATCTATTTGTCGTTTATGAGAACCCTTGTTTAACTGCCCCTATGCCATATACAGTGACCAAGGAAATCAAGTTAAGTGCTGCTTGCAATTATTTTAACTTTAAGAGATAATTGAAAAGAGTGGTAAACGACGAAGAATTCATTAAGTCCTGTAATTTTTTCTTTTTAGGTAAAAATTGATACCATTGAAATTCATTGACAATCTTATTTGAAAGCTGTTAGTTAAAATATTTTAATAGTTGAAAAAAAAAAGGTTTGGAAATCTAGCAGAAAACAAAATAAGTAGTTGTGGATTTTTTCCTCGCAAATATTTTTGTTTTCTAGCTTCGTTCAGGATTTTTAGCTATTTTTCAAAATTCTTTCAGTGAGAATTGATTATTTCAAAAGTTTGAAACTTAGAGTTAATACTCTTTGTTTAGAGAACTCATTCAGATTGTACAACTAGGCAAAATAAGTTCACTTTAGTTACTAAACTATATCAGGCATCAAAAATGTCAGACATAAAATGAGGTTGTATAAAATGTCTTTTTTTTTTTTCTATGAAATTCCGTTGTTTTATTTGTTTTTTTGTTTTTTTTTTAAAGCTTATGTCATGTTTAACACGCGATTGAAGCCCTGGGGTGGTCAGCTTCTCTAACTTTTATTTTCAAACGCATCATCTCGGCATTATTTCAAATGACAAGTACCTTTTGAAATGCTGGAATCGGTTTTGGTCAATACGATCAGATAGTGTTTCTGTTCTTATCCAGAATTATCCCTCTGAGGAACTATTGGCTGTAATATACAATATATTATATAAGAATGTTATTCTTATTCATCATCCAAATATTAAGTTTCAGTCATTATCTTCATTACGTTCAAAAATCACGTCTTCAGCTCGCTACCATTCACTTACCCATTATATTTAGTCTGTCTTTTCCTTCCTCCAACCATGAAGAAAATAGCGACTTACGACTGATATATAATACTTGGGGCTAAAATGCTACGGTTCGGTTTGAAAAAGAAAATGACAGAAACCTACTTTTATATGGATGGTCAATATAAGTTTATTTATATAAACTGCAGACATTTCCTCAGAGGGATATTCTGGACAAGCATATTAAATTTCTTTCCCCTTCCCAAATCCTTTTGAAACTGGTAACAATGAAACTATATTTGACATTAAATATAAAGTTGTATTAAACGTATTTTCGTTGATTTTTCTTTCTTTTTTTTTTTTTAAACAAATGAACTGATTTCATAAAGACCCACTCGAAACTTCTTTTGATTTTTATTTTTTATTTTTTAAAGCTAATTCAGTATCTTTGTGGATTAAAATGATATCTAAAATTGGCAGAATCCCCCATTGTAACACCTAAAACGGCAGAATACTAATAAAAATACATAAAATTAATAATGGGCCAATGTATAGTCTTTATGGGCACATGAAATAATCTTTGGAGTAAAAAAAAAAAAAGTTAAAATAGTTTTTATCCTTATAACTAAGGTTTTTGTTTAAAAAAAAAACCCAACAAAAATCAATGAAAAACTCTAAATAAATCTTGGAAATACATTTTAAATTGTTTCATTGTTCATCAAATATAATTAAATAAGGGCAACAATGATTGAAAAATAAATGTCAGGGAAGAAATGGGATAAAGAAAAATTATAAAATAGATAATGACATGGAAGAAAATTTCTTTTATGAGAATCTTGGAGATTTTTTATTAGCTTCTCATCTGACGCCAATTACAAAAAATATACTTAAAAATAAGCTTACTAATGCTAAGGATTGATTGTTTTGGTTAAATTTTTATGCATTACTTTCATCTTAAAACCGGGACATTGGCCCAGCGGTTAGAGTGTTCGCCAATGGCCTGGGAGACCTGGGTTCAATCCCAGGTCGAGTCATACCAAAGACTTTAAAAATGGAACTTGATACCACCTTGCTTAACACTCAGCATTATAAGGTACGGTTCAAGGGTAAAGTGGAGCAATCCTGGGAATGGAGTAGCGCCCTCCCCTACACCTTGGTGTAGTAGCTATCGAAAAGGGAGCCTTCGGGTCACCCTCGACTATGGTCGCTAACTTTACTTAACTTACTTTTACTTTCATCTTTGTGTTGCGGAAGGGAAGGATTTGTTGTCTGCAGTTGATTTTTTTTGGGGGGGGAGGAATATATTTTTGAGGATTTTTATTTTTAAAAACAGTTATCATTTAAATCACAACCTTTTATACTTCGTAACGAAATTTTTCCTTTAAATACTACCCGGGAGTCATGGCAATGAATGGGTGCGGCATACCTTCCCAGAATTAGACCCACAGCACTGGATACATTTTAGGTGGAGGGAGCTAGGTTCTAAAGTATTTATTTAGAAACTATACCAGAAATTTCACTGCCCTAACATTTAGCTGTGTCGATTATCTCTGTTTTATTGAATAAGTGTCTTGTCGGATTTTTCAATCACTACAAGATTACAATTATATATATTTGTAAAATATATTATGCAAATTAACTTTTAAAGTCCTAAAGAGGAACCCAAAGGTAATACTTATTTGGGTCCTTCATCTATGTATCAAATAGATCTCTTAGAAAATTGTTCATATTCGGTAAGAATACTTGATACCATATCACTGTAAATTATTAGTAATAAGATTAGTTATTTGAAGCTCTACTTTTTTTTAAAAACTAAGGATTGGTATTAGTTGCTTGAAACCATATAATTGTGTGCAAACAAATGACTATTATTATTATTAAATTGAAATAATTACTTGAAACGATATAATTATTAGTATTAGTAATTATTTGAATTTGCACAACTGTGCGAATTATTTATATTAGATAGAAATAATTAATATCTTATAACAGATATTAAGAAACAACTAGACAAAAAATGTAAATATTAACGTAGAATGAACATGATTCCCGAACCTGTAGGCATTAAGTAAACCTGACCGTTTGACATCTCGTTAAAATCAATCAAGCAATTATCCAGAGGCTGAAAAAGGCAACAGTTCTTTTGCTTTCATATAGAAAAAAATAAAATCCTTAGTTATTATTATCGCTATTAACCGAATAAAATTGATTAAAATGAAATGGAATTGAAGTGGAAGTTCTTTTTGTTTTTAAATATCAGCTGTTTTTCTTTTTAATTTTGAATAATCAAAATAATATTAATTATAATCTTTATCGTTGTCGTTATCATCCCTCACCTTCTCCTCTTCCCTTCAATCCAGGGAAAACAATTTAATCCAAAAGAATTCAAGTCGACCATATAGCTGCTTGCTTCGTTTGACAATTTAACTGTGACATTAGCTGCATTCCTTTTGGGACCTACAAAGTTAACAAGTACCGCATAACCCTGGGGAATCTAGATATTTTTAAAGGCGTGCCAAAATGAATCAAAAGAAGCTAGACTCCTTGAGATAGTATAGAAAAGAATTCTTTTAATGATGAGGAATTGAATTACTTAAAACTTTGTGCATCATTTTTTAAGGGACTTTGTTTTGAGAACAGAACAACGCAAAGGCTGACTATTTTTCTTGTAGAATTCCAAATTTTCTCTTGAGTCATTCTTATTTCTTTACTAGCATGAGATTTTCATCTAAACAATTGAGAGAAGGATACTTTAAGTAACTCTCCGTTCGCGTCATGAGTCTATCGTTTTTTTTTGTAGTAAGAGGAGGGAAGGAGAAACAGCAACAAACAAACGTGTGTATGTGTCTTATACAGACACAAAAAGACCAGAGAAAACAAAAAGCTAGCCTCCTCCCTCACCCTAAAAAAATAAAAAAAATCACACACACACACACACACACACACACACACACACACACACACACACACACACATATTTTCTCTCATCATCCATCATTTTCTTTTCCCAATTCAACACCAAAGGAATGATAAGGCAAATTTCATTATTGTAATTATCACTCATCTGTTTCTCTGCACTACCCGCCCACCCGTAAAAGAGTGGGTATGTGTGGGGAGAGGGGGAAGTAGTTTTATTTATTTATTTATTTATTTTAGGAGATTGCTAATTTGCAGAAAAGGGGGTGAGATTCTTCCTACTTCCAAATATCGCACATCTAATAATAAGATGAAAGATTAATAATGATCAAGTGACTAAATAGAGAAGAAACTTGAGAATGATGAAGAAAGAAGTAGAAACTGAAAGAAAGTTAGTCTGGGTTTTCGATTTATCTTTTGTGAGATGAAAAAATGTTTATTACTATCTTGTTCATTTTTATTTATTTATCTTAATTTTTATGGGTTTTTTTCCATCAAATATTTCTTTCTTTCTAACTTAAACTATGCATATGGGTGGTGCAAAAGAATTTTCGTTTTTTTTTTTTTGTTTTTTTTGTTTTTTTTTTATCGACGTAAAGGTGGGAGAAAGTTTTCTCTTTAAAAGGAAAAAAAAAAAATCAACGTTTTTGCCTCTTTTTTTTTTAATTCTAAAATAGGACAGGAGTTTCTGATTAAAAGGATGGCACTTAAAAGAATTTCGACGGCCACGGTAGTGTTGGTAGAGAAAGACGTCGACTGAGGTAAGAAAAAAAAAAGTAAGTTAATACTCAAGGAAGAGATAGATTGGAGATATCACTTTCTTCTTCCTCTAGATGTCGGTCGGCCTGTCTGCTTGGTCTTCTCAAAATCGTTTTATCCTGATTCTATGATAGTTCTACCTTTGGGATGACGTGAAACTTGCAGCCTGATGAGATTTTTTTTTTTTTTTGACAATCAAAAAAAAAACAAACAAACCCGAAAATGTCTTCATCAAAGTGCTACCAAGAGAAATTCCGACACCATTACCAGAAAAGTTCGGTGCTTGTACTGAATAACCCACTCATTCAAATTTGTTAATTTTGTTTTAATATACAAAATATATGAATACATTCACCGTCAAGATAAGAGCAAGTTTTGTCATTTTGCATAATTCCACTATCGGCCATATTTTAAATCTTTTCCTCACCATTCAAATTATGGCTGATTTGTCCAGTTAAAAAAAAAAAGCAAACGACTGAAACTAAATCTTATCTGGATGGTGAAAAATATATAAAACAATTATCCAGAGACGATGTGTTTGGTATTATTCTGAAGTAGATTAAATGGGAAGTTTCATATAATTCTACAAGAGTGCTCGATGTATGGCTAATATATATATATATATATATATATATATATATATATATAAAAGTTGGCAATCTTAGTCAAGGGTGACCTGAAGGCTCCCTTTTCAATAGCTACTACACCGAAGTGTAGGGGAGGGCGCTACTCCATTCCCAGGATTACTCCACTTTACCTTTGATTCTCACCTTATAGTGCTGAGTGCTAAGCAAGGCTGCATCAAGTATCATTTTTTTTAGTCTTTGATATGACTCGACCTGGGATTGAACCCCGGACAATTGGCGAACACTCTACCCATTAGGCCAATGGCTTGATATATATATATATATATAGAGAGAGAGAGAGAGAAATTGATAACAAGGTAATCCAAGTGGAAAGAGAGATTTTATGAGAAGTAAAGTCAACACTATAGCGTTTCGGTTCTACTGAACCATCATCAGGGCCATGAGGGGTGATATAAGTGATGTTAAGTCAAAGATGGATGTTTAAAAATACAAAAACCTTGGGGAAAATTTGTATAACAAGAAAAAGTTGGCCGTTTGATTAGTGAATCAGCGTTTGTTGTTTTAAATTGTCATTTGATTTATTAGGAATATTATATAGAATTTGTTATGTTTGTTTATTGAGAAAGATTTCGAGTCAAAAGGAAGAAAAAGAAAAATAGAAAGCATAAAAATTGTGATATATGTGGAAAATATTAACTAAAGATGGAATATATTGTAGCTATTTAAAATGGATTTGCTCAAGTAAAGAGAAATATTACAAAAGTCAGGACGAGTATTTTGGGAATTAAAGAGTGAGATTGCAGTGGCTTCAAAAATTCATTTTAGACTTTTATTATGGATATAAATGAGCATCTTAGCAGAATTCAAATCGAAGTTGTGATTAGATTGAGAAATGTGTAGGAATAATGCATTGTTTGAGTTACCAATTCTTAAACCAAGCTGTGAAGTTGTGAGTTGAGTGGTTATTTTATTTTTATTTTTTTAAATAATCATCTATAATTTTCAATTAGATTTCCTCTATCATTTCAAGATAGAAAACTCTTTAAGATTTGAAACTGTTGGTCAGATAATTTTAATTTAATTTTTAAATGAATGATACTTTGTTAATGACTGAAAGAAAACACTTGTGGTGTTATGGTTAGCATCTTAGGAAATCAATATGGTGATCTGAGTTCAAAACCTGGATGAGGCTGTTTGCTGTACATCACAAAAAACAATCCTCAACATTTTTAAGTGTAGAAAAACGTATCAGCAATATTTTAATTTTTTGTATTTTATCTTGAAAAGAAAAATTAGCCTGTTAACATGGTTTTTGAATATATCAAGAAAATTCTATGAAATAATTGTTATTAATTTAAGATTGTAAAATAATTTTTTTTTTTAAACAATTTTTTTTTATTTAAATATTCAACCCAAATATAAGGGAAAAAACTTAAAATTGTTTGAATGATTGTTGTTTTTTTCATCTAACATTTTGTAAATCTTAAAAAAACAAAAAATCTCAAAGTTTCTTGCTTCAAAATTTTTATTTTTTAATTATTAGAAGTATTCTTTTTTTAATAACATATCTAAATATATTATTAAAAAAAGAATATTTCTAATAATTAAAACCTGAGTAGAGAAAAGTAAGTTAAAATCTAATGCAACTTTTAGTCTCCACCTTTTTAAGCTGAACAAATATCAATACTGAATTATTTCACTAATAATTTAAAAGAAAATATTATTTTCTATTAAAACTTTCAAAACATTGTTTTATCTAAGCTCCCAATTAAAATTTTTTTCTTGATTTCATGTACACCTTAAGACTCTTATCTTTTTATTATACACAGAAAGTATATGCCATATCTTATACCCCTTCTGGTTAAATAGCGCCACATGCATGGGGTGAAGTGGTGGTGGTGGGGGCTAAGCTTAGCGACCTGTAAAAAAATTTATGAGTTTTTTGATAAAATAACTGATGGATTTTTGTTGCTTCCTTTATAGCCTATTAACTCTTTTAAAAACTTAAAAAAAAACAAACCTTTCTCCTGGTGATGTTGATGAAGCTAGTTGGTTCTCATCTAGCTTCATCAACATCACCAGGAGAAACGTTTTAAAAATATCTAAGAAATATTCTTCTCTGTCTTACCATGTATGTTTATCTTTTTATACTTTAACATATAATTAACGTCAATTTTCATGTCTGAGCTATTCTGTACAAGCACCAGATAATCTACTTTTTGTGAACAAGTCCTAGGATCTTTCTGTAGCTATTATCACTCATGTCTGTGACTGCTATTTTAGAATCAATGAATCCATTCTTAGAATTTGGAGCCAAAGAAGAGAACAATGTTCTGAATTTAGTCCCAGATTTTCTTGTTTTGGTTTTCTGATATCATTCCATTAGAAATTTCACAAATTGCTAAGGATTAATTTTAAAATCTTAAAAGAAAAAAACAAAACAAATGACTTATGTTTGGCAAACCCCAATGAAATTTTGGTAAATAATAAAAAAAAAAAAAAAAAAAAAAAAAAAAAATATTTCCAAGAATGATGTGATGACATGTGTTGACCTCAGTGGAATGTACTATCATTAGAATGACCAAGCTGATTTTCATTAATCCAAAGCTACTTTATTCTGATAAAAATAAAAGGTCCTCCTATTCTAGTGAAATCTTTTTAAATCTTGTCATTGACTAATTTCTCACAATGATGTTGGTTATAAAATGAATAAAAGATAATAATGAATTGATATCTATGATTAAAAATGTTTCAGGGCTTTCAATTTAAAAAAATAATGGAAAGACAGTATACATATACCACATTCCTCTTTTAAACAATCTTTTTTTTTTCTTTTTTCTTTTTTTTCTTTTTTTTTCTTTTTTTCTTTTTTTTCTTTTTTTCTTTTTTTCTTTTTTTTCCTTTTTTTCTTTTTTTTTTTTTTTTTTTTTTTTTTTAAACTACATTGGATGATATGATAGGTTGATTATTCTATTTGAGAATCTGATGTAATTTAGAACCCTGTTTTTCTTTTCTTGTGATATGGTAGGCCATGGTAATGAATTATTTCAGCATATTTATCTAGAATATTAAATCTTAACATCTATTTGTAAACTGAATTATTGGGAAAACAGGACATAACATTTTTATGATATCATCTGTAGATTTGCCCAATGATGAAATTAGTTTTGTGTTGATTTGCCTACTGAAAGTCAAATTATAAATATTTTTGTGTCCCCATGTGGAAAATTTTCAAATCTTACAAAAACCACTTGGAATATCTCCCTTGTCTTTCACTCTTTTGAAACCAAATTAAGACAGAAAACATTTCTATTTCTTATAAAGATAAGTTCTCATAGAATTTAAATCATTAAAAAGATTTTGGAAAACAATACTTCTTGTAGAAATTTTGCCCTGGATCATGAAATTAAAAAAAACCCATTAAAATTAAAACATTTTATAATTTGGTAAAAATATATTTTGGAGTCCGTTATCTCTTATTTCATTTTTTAAATTCTCTATATAAAAAAAAAAGTGGTGGGAGAGATTTCTGTATGGGAAATTTTTATATTAGCTCTATTTTGTTCATTTAGTAACAAGATGAACTTAGATTTCAATATAAATTTTACTAAGATCTACTATTAAATGAAAATGAAGAAATAAAATAAATAAATTTAGAAGAAATACATTCTAAAATATATTTCTTACTATACTATTATGTGATGTTTTTCTCTCCACCTGGGCAATACCGGGTAGCCCTTCTCATGTAGTAAAGGCAGCCATTTTAGTATTGAAAAATTAAATGAAATTATCAAGTTTTGCTGATAACAGATTCCCATGATTCTCTCTTCCCATGATTCTCTCTTCCCATCTGTCCTTATTGTCTATCAGTCTTTGCAGATTGTTTAGACGGTATCCAATGTCCATTCAGAGCTGATGAATATTAGTCTTTGCTGGTTGGCCAACCCTGGTGTGTCCATGCATGGAAGTCCATAAGAGGACATCTCTTATGAGTTCCTGTTTCTTCAGCAGTGCCCAACATGTCTTGTTTGTCAGATGAGAAGCAAGTGGACATACAGCTGCTATTTTGTGAGGTGCTGCTTCCAGGATTTGTTCAAGGCAGAATGCAACATCCTTGTATAGTACTCATCTAACCTTTTCTAAGAAAAGCAAGAGAATTGTTTTAAGATTTAATTTTCCAAGAGCTTTCCTCTTTAACAGCATTTAAAAACCAACTTTGACCTACCCAGATGGATAAAGTACTTCATTGAGATCTTTATTCTTTTTTAATCAAAGAGAATGAGATATAGATGTACATTTTTTTTTTTTCAATTCACAATGTAATTCCTCTACTTAAAAAAAAAATGTACATCTATATACCTGCCCTTGAGGTTATTATAATAATGCGGGTATGTATTTCCAACGCCCTTGGGAAGACGTGGCCCTGGAGGTGACTGTGTACTCTGTAAAGAGTATGGATCTAACTTGAAAGACACATTCAGGTTAATTGGCCATGCAATTACCATGACTAGTTGATTTGGCATCGCTTGTGTGCGATGTGGATAGGTGTCTCAGTGGTAGTTTCAGCTCTGCATTCCGTGATCACTGGTTTGATCTCCAGTGGGGGAGATCACAGTATAACGCTGCTGATGAGACCTAATAAGGTTGAAACAGCTGTTCAGCGTTTCCGTATGTCGCGTGCAATTGTTTGCTGGATTTTCTGGTCACAGTAATTCACAGAATGACACTTTATTTGCCCTTTTTTATTGCTAAAAGTTTTTGATACCTACTAAAGATCCTCCTTAAAGGTTTCTCTAAATTAGAAACATTTTTTGGAGGGAGAGTCTTTCTGTGTTCATTATTTTTTTGAGGAAAACTTAGCTTTTTATTAGGTTGGTTGATATTACAGCATATTAACCCTTTGCTGGAATATTTAATGACAAAGTCAGTCTTTTTTTCAAAACAATTATATGGTTTCAAGTAACTATTATTATTTAATAATACTAACAATTATTGCTTCAAGTAACTACTCTTTATACAGATAATTTGGATACAGTTTCAAATGTTATCTACCGCCCTGTCAGCTGGGGCTGTAGAATACGCTGACTGCACCTCTGCAGAGGGGTAACCCCCCCCCCAACGAGGCTACCTGTTGGCCATGGGTGGCGACCCGTGATGCTTAAGGACGGGATCCTGGTGGTTGAGCAGTACTTGGCCTGAAAATAGAGTGGTCAAGTCTCTTGCAACTCACCACTTTGGCCCTTACTGGGCTAGACGGGCGGTCGGAGATGCCCGATCCGATCAATCGGCTGGTCATGACAGTACTCTCTTAGATATTTTTTTTTTTTTTTTTTTTTTTTACAATCTAAATGAGGACGATGGCTGTAGGGTCAATCATGCTGTGGAAAGACTTGTAGTCCTTTCTGTCCCTGGGGAAGTAGTTATCTTGGGAACGAAAACCCAGGGACAAAAAATTAATTCGTCTATCACCAGCATGAGTATACTGAACATGTAGCCCTGGTGTTGCTAGGCGAATGGGTTTCCCCCTAGGCACATCCCCATGTGGGGCTCCGAGGTGGGTGGGGAGCATGTTCAGTGAAACTCATCCAACACTTTTATGGCTTCTGTTAAAACAAAAACCCAAGCAAAAAGACCTCATATTGAATGTGAATCAGACAATGATGAGCCATATCCAAGGTTCATCATTCTAGAATCAAAAGAAAAACTACCGCTGACAAAACTATCCCCCTTCATCATAGAAAAAAGTATTTCAGCTCTAATAACACCCAAAACCGTAAAAAACTTGAAAAACGGAACCATCCTTATAGAGGTGACAGGAAAAAAACAAGCTGAAATAATATTAAAGCAAAAAAAAATCCACAACATAGACATAAAAGCTTACCCCTATGAGAGATTAAACACCTCTAAAGGGGTGATAAGAAATGGAGAGCTATCATTATGCTCAATAACGGAAATTAAAAATGAACTAAAAAAACAAAATGTAATAGACGTCAAAAGGATCACAATCAAAAAACAAAATGAAATAATTGAAACCAATACCTACGTTTTAACTTTCAATAATCCAAAACCCCCCTTAGAAATGAAAATAGGCTATACAGTGGTTAAAGTTGAGACATATATCCCTAATCCTAGAAGATGTCATAACTGTCAGAAATATGGACACCTGAAGGAGCACTGCACAAGAAAACAAGTGTGTGTTAAATGTGGAGAGCAGGAACCAAACCACATAGAGGAATCCTGCAAAAACAGCTTAAACTGTAACAATTGCAAAGGGAATCATAGAGCAGACTCAAAGTACTGCAAAATCTGGGAAAGGGAAAAGGAAATTATTAAAATGAAAATCACCAAAAACATCACCTTTCCTGAAGCAAGAAGACTTATAGAAAATCCCTTTAACAAATTAACTTTCTCGCAGGTAACCAGGACTCCCTCAAACCAAGTAGAAAACGAAGCAAAAACACAAATAAAAACAATAAAAATAGAAGAAGAATTAACAAATTTGATAAATGACCTACATGAACTAATCAAAACCCTTAAAACTATTATACCCAATGTACAACTAACTCCAACTGACAAATCAAAAAACATCCCTTCAACCTCTAGCCAAAAAAATGAAACGCTAACAATCAATAACAGAAACCGATCAACCTCAAGAACCAGAGAAAAAGAAGAAAAACAAAAACCTACTCAACACACCCCTACAAAAACCAAAAATAAATCCAGAAACATAGAAAGTATGGAAACCGAAATGGACTCGACACCTAAAATTGAAAATACGAAAATTAAATAATACACCCCAAACCCAAGACACACACTACATAAATAGTTATGGCCAAATACCAAAATACCCACAAGATAATCCAATGGAACTGTCGTGGCTACAAGGCAAATTACAATGAACTCCAGCTGTTAATAACTGAACAAAATCCTACCATTATATGTCTCCAAGAAACATTCAAAAAAAGCAATGATAAAACAAATATGAAAAATTATGAGCAATACGACTACATACATGATACGGGACCAAGAGCTTCAGGTGGTGTATCAATCCTAATAAGGAAAAACATTCCCCAAAGCAAAATCAACCTCAGCACACCCCTACAAGCAGTAGCAATTTCAGCAACTTTACACAAAACCACCGCCATCTGCTCTATATACATTCCACGTCAAGACCCTATAAACGAAGAACAGCTAAATAAATTAATAAATCAACTCCCTAAACCATATATATTAATGGGAGATTTCAATAGCCACAACATTTTGTGGGGAAGCAGGACAACAAACAAAAGAGGCCAGACCCTTGAAAAAATCATTGATAACAACAACCTATGTCTCCACAATCGGAAAGCTCAAACCCACCTAAGCTCATCCTCAGGTACATTCTCTGCTATAGATCTAACACTCAGTGATCCAGCCACCTTCATAGAATATAACTGGAGGGTACATGAAGATTCCTGTGGCAGTGACCACTTTCCAATCATAATAGAAAATACTAAACCAGGAAAATCAGACCCACAAACAGTTTCAAAAACCCCACGATGGAACTTCAAAAAAGCAAACTGGCAAGCCTACAAAAAACTATGCCTTGACACCCTAATCCCAGAAACAAATACAAACCAAGAAGAACCTATAATACATTTCACAAACACCCTAATTAATATAGCAAACAAAACCATACCTAAAACTACAACATCCCCAAAACATAACAATCCCTGGTTTACGGAGGAGTGCAAAACTATGATCAGAACGCCAAAGAATCCTCAGGAAATTTAAAACCAACCCTTCATCAGAAAATCTAGACAAATATAGACAACAAAGAGCTAAAACCAGACGCACAATTAAAGAAGCTAAAAGGTCTTCCTGGAGAAACTTCACTGCAAAAATAAACTCAAATACTAATCCCAAAACAATTTGGAACTTTGTAAAGAAAATATCAAATAAAACTGTCCACACTCCTATAAATCATCTCTCCCTAGGAAGCGCAAAAGCTTTGAGTGAAAAACAAATAGCTAATCTGATGGCAGAAAACTTTGCCCAAGCATCATCTACCAAAAAATATTCCAACAAATTCAACTCCATCAGAATCAAAGAAGAAAAGAACAAAATAAAGTTCACCTCTGATGATACTAAATGCTACAACCAACTTTTCACCCTAGATGAACTCCAAAATTCATTATCCAAATCCAATAACTCAGCTGCTGGTCCAGATGAAATTCACTACACATTTCTTAAAGAATTACCTACAATTTCCCAGGAATATCTCCTAAATATATATAACAATATCTGGATCTCAGGCAATGTCCCTACTTTATGGAAGCAAGCTACAATCATCCCCATCCTCAAAAAACAAAAAGACCCAACAAATCCCACCAGCTATAGGCCCATAGCCCTAACTAGTTGTGCATGCAAAACTTTAGAAAGAATAATAAACCAAAGACTAATATGGTTTCTCGAATCAAATAAACTGCTCTCAAACCTACAAGCAGGCTTCAGAACAAAAAGAAGCACAATGGACCAGGTGGTTCATATAGAAACCCGAATCAAAGAAACATGCATAAAAAAGGAACACCTGGTGGCAGTCTTTTTTGATCTTGAAAAGGCCTATGACACAACATGGCCATACGGAATTCTCAAAGACCTTAAAAACTTTGGGTTACAAGGTAGACTTCCTATCTTCATCCAAAATTTTCTTGAAGACCGATCTTTCAGGACACTGATTGGCAGCACATACTCTGATCCGAAGCCACAAGAGGTGGGAGTTCCTCAGGGCAGTATTTTATCAGTATCCCTATTTATAATAAAAATAAACAGCATAACATCCTGCCTCCCTCCAGAAATCAAAGGGTCATTATATGTAGATGACTTCCTCATAAAGCTTCCAAATTTATCATATACACAGACTCCAAATCAGTCCTGCTAGCACTACAGAACAGAGATACATCATCCCCCTTGATTACAAAGCTCTTAAACAAACTAAACTCCCTCTCTAAAAATAATAGCATCATATTCACCTGGATACCAAGTCACATTGGCATCCAAGGAAATGAAAAAGCAGACAAAGCTGCAAAAAAAGCTCTTCAAATTGATATGTGCAAATCAAAAATCCCATATACAGATCTAAAACCAACCATAAAGAAATTTATATCAGACAAATGGCAGAAATCATGGGACAATCAGACCCAAAACAAACTCCATGAAATACAAGAAGCTATCGGAGAGTGGCCAACAGGCTACAGAAGTAACAGAAGAGAAGAAGTAATACTTGCCAGATTGCGTATTGGGCACACCCACATTACTCATTCACACCTGTTAAAAGGGGAGGATGCCCCAGTGTGCCCATCATGCAAAGTACAACTCACAACCAAACATATCCTTCTAAATTGTAACAACCTTAAACATATCCGCACTAAATACTATCAAGCAAGAAACCTGAGGGACATCTTTAAGAATACAAACCCTGAAAACATTTTTAATTTTCTAAAAGAAAGCAACTTTTTCAGTAAGATATAACCAAACATCTCTATAGAACCGCTATTTTAATGACTGAAATTAAAAATAACCTTTTTGGCATTAAATGACCCACAGGGGTTGATATGCCGTTAAACAAAACTCAAATATTATCTAATATTTATAATTTGAACACAATCATAGTTTCAAGTATTTCTATTTAATGGTAATAATTTGCAAGCAATTATATGGTTAAACTTTGTACTTAGTTACAATATGAATGTTTTAAGAGCAAATGTAATGCATAATTATTTTAGATATTATCTCAAGCTGATTTATTTGACCGCTAAGTGGGACCCTAACAAGTAATATCACTCCAGAGTCAGAGTAGATCTGAGAGTAATGGTAACAAAAGGTTCATTTTGCATTCCCCCAGAGCACCAAAACTAGAGTCTCACCATTGGATGTAATTTCTTGATATACTCAAGACAATTTTATATTGACTCAATAGAGAAAGTTTCAACTGCCATCTTTTCTACAAATGTTAGTACTTACTCACTGGTAAAACTTCATGATAAATATAAATTCTGTTCTTTTCTACCTTAGCTCATTTTACACAATAAGTGACAGTTGTTTTTTTTCTGAATGAATGGATAGTTGACTCTATTGACTGCTTTTGGCTTTGTATCTCAAAGAGGAACATTAAGTGCATCCCAAAGCAAAAAGATAAAAAAGCCAATGAATGCAATGGCCATTTGCATACACAAATTGCCATCAAAACAATAAACTGATACGTTTTTTTTCTTTCTTTCTGCCCACACCTTACGACCAAGGGGATGTTTTTTATTTGTCCCTCACCCCTTGGTGTGATTGTTTTCTTTTTTGTCCCAAATAACCCCCGATCATGTCAATAGAATGACAGCAGTCATTAATTCAAATACCCTAAGGATATTGGTAAGAGTCTCTTTTTAAAACTTTCATTTTTCTACTAGTTGAGCTGGTATAAATAGGCTTGTATTGAGTTTGAGGTAATGTGATTATCTTGGCTTTGGCTAAGTCATATCTTCAATGAAATTAGCCATAGATTTTCACAGATGTGTTTTAGATGTGTTCACTTGAGCTAAAAAAACATTTTTAATTGAAAGAGAACATTTTTATTTTTTGGGGTTATAGCTACTAAGAAAAAAAAGATTTTCAGGTGAATATCCTTGTTTATTTTAGGCTATTTTTATACTAAAAGAAAAAGCAAAAACTAAGTCTAGACAAACTGAAGTCAAAGATAACAAGAGAGGTCCATTAATGTGGTTTGTATAGCAAAAATTACCCTTTTCAAATTAAGAAATTGTTTGAGGCATAAAGTCTGGTTTAATGTTCTCAAGAAAGAAAATGAATCAATGTTTTTAAAGTTTGAGACTGATGCTATTTTGAATTTGATTGGCTTATTTTTTTTGCAACAAGATTTTTTTTTATGGAAATATAAATTTCTTGGTTTTATTTTGTTATTTTTTTCTAACATTTTTGTTGGTGTGATTTATTGGCATTTGTCATGTGTATATTGCAACTGATAATCTTGATTCATCATCCACATGGATATTTGCTTGTATATATAATGTTTATCGATATCATAAATGTTATTTACCAACCATAAATGTGTGTGTGTGTGTGTGTATGTATGCAAGTGTATTTATAGTTTGGTTTATTTATTTAATGACCTATCAACCATTTAAAAATTATTTAATACCTAAATTTGATACATTCATAGAATATGGTTTCAAGTATTCTTATTCAATACAAACAATTTTCAAAATTAGGTCTCTATAAAAATGTACAAGTTTGATGTAATTATAATCAGTTGTTGTATACATATTGATCATTTTCAAATGTTTGGATACAGTTATTTTGTCAAATAAGAGTGTCTAGATTTTAAAATATTTAATCATTTATGATTGTTATTAAATATCTTTATACATGTATATTTTTCTGATAAAGATATGTAATACTAAAAAAGATTAATCTTATAAACCTGATCTTAAAGTGGATGGATTTTTAATTTTGATGTGATATAAATTGTAGCATGGCAGCATTATAGCGGAGTTTCTTCATTTGGTTAATCAACACAAATATTACAATGGATATGATTATTGTAGGTGAGGCTTCTTATTACATAGAAATCAACTTTTGATCAAATCATTATAGTCATTCCATCCAATTTTACTGTGGGTCTGTCTTGAATGTACTCAAATATTTTTCAAAATTTCACCATTTGTTTTTATCTTGAAAATTGCAATAGCATTAATTATTCTTATTTCATGACCCTCTAAAATTTTTGGACTTTCTGAAAATTTTGGCTTTTTGAGTTTTTTCCAATTTTGGAGGCTTGCACTTTGAAATTGGATTTGTTTTAAATCTTAAAGTTTTTTTTTTTCTTGTCTTTATCCAAAAATGTTTTAAAATCGGTTACAACCAATTGTTTTAACCTTGATGACTTTGAAAAATGCAAGGAAATTAAAAGTCCAGAAAATATTGAATATTTTTTGATATTTGGATCTCAATAATGCATCACAGAAACACCAAAAGTATAAAAAAAACCAATAGATTTTTTAAGTACTTCGGCAGGTGAGACTGTTTTTTTAAATAGAATATTTATCCTAATGCTATTGCTTGGCAATTTTCAGGATTTACTTTTTCACATTGATACAAACAAATGTTGAAATTTTGAAAAATATTTGAGGACAGTCCCTCAGTGAAATTGTCTAGAATGACCCGAGAGGGACATCATAATCAATATGTGAAGAGGTAATTCTCCAGTTACTATGGCTTGGAATGCTGAATCATCTTGTTGGTATAGCTGACTTAGCATTTGTGCTGGGTGGGTGACTAAGTTGTTTGTCTCGTCCCAGGGAGCCCTCCTATTGGGTAGTACCTGATTAGGAGGGCTAAGTTAATCACTTGGTGCTTGCATCACCCTTAAAGGAAATGGTGAGGGTTTCAAGTATGTGTGTGAAAACTACAAGTCTTGATTTGAATGTGATTCCTCTCATTGGAATGACCTTGTGTCAGATTTGGCTTGATTGGATAAATCCTTCAACTTATTAATGAGGCAGTCATGCATAGCTTCGGCAAAACAAAGAGGGTGGAACTTGAGTTTTGTATCTTTGTGGGGTCATCTGGCTTATGTTTTACCCTTTTGGCTCAAACAATCATTTTTATCTTAATCTCAGGAATTTGTTTTCTGTCATGCTATTGAATAACTTAAATTCCATTATCAATTTTTTTTCATTGTCATTTTCAATGACACCTGTCATTCATCCATCTCTCTGCATGTTCAATTTAGATTTTTTCAAGTGAAAACTTTTCTATTTTTTAATCAGCAACCTGTCAACCAAAACCATAACGACATCAACATATCATTCATGACATGTTGCTATTATTAATTTTCTTTTACAAACCTGTCACTTGGACATTCATTTCTTGGTTCCTTCTTACTGTAACTGTTGTGCTAAAAGGTATCTGCAACTTTTTTTGTAAAGACTTCTGCTATCTGTGGCGATTGGTAAGTAAAGTTGGTGACCGTAGTCAAGGGCGATCTGAAGGCTCCTTTTTTAATAGCTACTACACTAAGGTGTAGTGGAGCGTGCTTTTCCTTTCCCTGGATTGCTCCCTTGATCTTTACCTTATATTGCTGAGTGTTAAGCAAGGAGGTATCAATTACCATTTTTAAAGTCTTTGGTATGATGCGACCTGGGATTGAACCCAAGTCTTCCGGACCATTGGCGAACACTCTACCCACTAGGTCATTGAGTAGTAGTTATTTTTTAAATTACTAATAACAACCAAGATGAGGATGGTAGTCTGAGTACATCAGTGTATAATAATAATAATAATAATAATTCCTCATTCTAGAAAATCAGATAAAGTTCTGAAGATCAGTTTTAGTAAGACTTAAAGCCTTGGTAATACTGATCTTCAGAAACATTTATAAATATACATGAGAGAGAGATATGAAGATCTGTTAGATCTATGAAGGGCATTTAATAAATAAGAGGAATATTTTTAAAAAAGCAAAATAATTTTTTTTTCTATAAGTATAAACTCTGCATTATTTGGATTTAGATCAGTCATCAAATCTTTGGTAGCTGAAAAGTGGAAACCTTTTAAAATTTACGGAAGAATGTCTGATGTGTATGGAGAAGTATGTTTTTGGTAAAAAAAATGTTTACAAATTCGCTAAACATGCTATTACAAGTCTGAGTTGAAAAGACAATATTCATAGTGGAAACACAGCGTCTGTTTGGTCAAGAAAAAAGTTTCAGATTCATTTATCAGTAAAGATCATGCTGTCTTCTATGATATGAAAGGACCCATCATTATTGATTTCCCTGAAAAAAAGTGCAACAGTAAACAGTGCTTTCTATTGCTGACTGACTTCTTAGGTAAAATTCACCTTATTTATTGCATGACCCTCATACATATGCTCTATCACAGATACTGATTACTCTTTATATATAAATATAGCAAACTAGTTATATATATATATATTTTCTCACCTCCTCATGTCAGTTTCATGACTATAAGATTCATGTATTTGCAAAAAAAAAACCCCAAAAAAACGGTATTCAGATGAAACATGTACGTTTCACATAAAGACTCTCTTTTTATATATATATATATATATATATATATATATATATAAAAATATAAATTTCTTTTTTTTTTTTTTTTTTTTTTTTTTTTTTTTTTAATACATGAAACTTACATGAGAAGTTGAGAAAAGATTTATTGTAAGTTTTATCCTGCTTTACTGCCCAAGATTTGAGCATTTTTCTAGTTCTAACAAAACATAGTTTTTTTAATGAGTTTTTAATTAAAATATATATATCTATACACACACATACACACATCCTTGAAATAGATTGCTCTAATTTTTCGGTCTCTACTCAAGATATGAAGTATGTATTTACCCAACTCCTCCACCACAAACGGAATGTGTGACACAAGGTCAATTTTTAAATGAGGTAAATTTGGTTTTAATTTAGAGTTTTCCTACTCCGAGACTGGTTGCCTTATCAAGGCTAAAGAAACCAGTCTGCCCTACTATTTATCCATAACTAGCGTCTTACCTCTCTGCATGGATTACCATTAGCATATTCTAAGCGCTCTCAACCAAGCTGTGAAGTTTTGAGTTGAGTGGTTATTTTATTTTTATTTTTTTTAAGTAATCATCTATAATTTTCAATTAGATTTCCTCTATCATTTCAAGATAGAAAACTCTTTAAGTTTTGAAACTGTTGGTCAGATAATTTTAATTTAATTTTTAAATGAATGATACTTTGTTAATGACTGAAAGAAAACACTTGTGGTGTTATGGTTAGCATCTTAGGAAATTAATATGGTGATCTGAGTTCAAAACCTGGATGAGACTGTTTGCATTTGACATAATGCTAATACCCTTGGGAAAGGTATTAATCCAACTATCCTTCCTTCAGCTAGGATAAATAGAACAGACTGAATGCTTTAATCTGGGTAGGGCAACCAGTCTAGGAGAAGAAAAACTCTGAATCCAAATCTGCTAAATTCTGTTTAAAAATTGACCTTGTGCTGCATCCTGCTTGTGCGGAGGGGTTGAGTGTGTGTGTGTGTGTATATATATATATATATATATATATATATATATATATATATATATATATATATATAAATAAAAGTGTGCATGTAGATAGATTTCCTTTATTGGCCTGGAGGAGTTGCTGCAGCATAAGTGGCTGAAGTGCTGGTCTGCAATATCGTAGTAAGCAAGTTCAAACACCAGTCTTGCTATCGATATGTTCCCTTTTGAATTTGGGAAAGGTATGAATCCCCTGATACCTGCCTTAGTTATGATCATTGCTGTTCTTCTATAAGGATGGTCTTGGCATTAAATAACTCAAAAAGGTTGATATGCCATCAAACAAAGAAACCAAACCGAACCTTTCTTAGCCAAGTTTGATGTTTTCCACATTGCTTGCTACAATGTTTTCATCCCCTCATTTTAGAGATCTTCTGAGTGGTCGTTTCAGGTTTCTCTGATCCCACTTGACAACCACATGGGTCCACCTATTGTTTGAACGTTTTAATGTGTCAAACCCAGTGGAACTTCTTCTTTCAGTACTCTGTGATCCCAAACATTACTCGGCTCCCAAATCACCTCTCTTTGGATGTACTCGTGCAATATTCCCAGTATGGATCTTTCTATAGCCCCTTTGTGTTGATATATTTTTTGGTTGAAATGAGTTTCCTCTCAGCCTACAAGTTTGGTGATGAGTTTTATATGTATGTATTGATAGATTTGATGGTACAAATAAAACTATAAATATTTTATTCAATTGAAAGAATAATTACTAGACTTGAGTTTTTGCTAAAATATCAAAAATGTTCTTTGAATTATGGCCATGAAATTATGAGGTGTCTTATTCTCAGTATTTTAACTCAAGTCGAAATTCTTGGTACAGTTCATGAGTCAGAGATATTTCTTGGTGTTTTAATAGTGTAATGTAAACTTCATTGATTGTAAGGAGTGCTTTTCACTCCTCCCATCTGTGCCAAGTAGTTTACAAAAAAAAAGGACTTTAGCCTGTAGAGGTGCAATGATTCACTAAGGTATCAGTATATATATATATCTCAGTATTTCCTTTGTTTAATGTCATATCAACCTTCATGGATTATTTTATACTAAAACCATCTTTTGAGAAGAACATCAGTGCCACTATCTCACCCATAGCTGGGACAATAAAAAAAAGTTAATACTTTTCTCAAGTTTATAAGGAGAACATCATAGTGAGACTGGAGTTCGAACTCATGATAATGTCAGTCCATCTCGTTAGGCATTACTCCATGGAGATTTTCCCTCAATATTTTTTTTTTTTTTTTTTTTTTTTTTTTTTTTTTTAAGTGATATGTCAGTTCATTTCTTGGCATATATCTTAATCAACTGGGTCTTGTCTAAAAAAAACAACAAAAAAAACCTTTTTTCCGAAAATATTATATTGATTTATTTTTTAGTATGCAGAAGCTCTAACTCTATGAAGGCAATTAGTTTGATAAAATATTTTCATGTGATTTTAGAATTGAGGTCCTGTTTACAATATAAATATTATGTTGAAATGATCTGAGTTTTTTTTTTTTAAATACATGTATACGAGTTATCTTTCCCTTTAAATGTTGACTTGGAAAAGTTTTCTCCTACTTCAACTATTATAGATTTTCCTCCTCTTCAAAAAATTATTTGCAAAAAAAAAACCCAGAAAAATGTTTTTCTATTTCAGATGTGCCCTTTTACTTAACAGTAATAAGTATCTTTTTAGGTTAGAATTTTTAGAAATATTCAGATTTTTTTAAATTTTTTATTTTTTTATTTTAAGTAAAAAATGATATGCAATCAACTTCAAGTTCTTTGTGGTTGGAGCAAGAAAGACTAAAGAAATGTGTTTGAATTGTAGTGGAAGATAGGATTTAAAAATGTTAATATTCAATATGGAAAATGAATCAAATGACTGAAATTTACTTCTATTTGAATGGTGGATTTAAATATTATATTTCTATATAACTTTTTTTTTAATCCTTTACATTACTGCTGAGATTTTTTGAAGATGTTCTGGACCAGTACCAAAATAATGATAAATATCATATTGTAAGTTACATATGATTCATTTCATATCATGAAAAGAAAAATGTAATGTTGTGGCCTTCAACACCCATCCATTGTTGAAATCCAATCAACAAGTGTCAGCTCTTGGATCAGATTTAAATTCACAATCAGATCCTGTGAGTTAGATTTGGATCTGATATGCTTCAGTAACTTTTTCTTTTCAAATACTAAAAAAAAGTTAGAGATGTGTGTCTCTTTGAGAGATTAGTTTTAAACATTTTTATTCAGCATTTACAAAGCCATTTGATTGCAATGATGTGTGGAAATGTAAAATGAAGATATCCATCTATTTTTCAAATTTAGCAAGACGTCTTGTAGTTATTTTTCAATCAAATCATTGATTCTATGCTTCTGGAAATCTTATCATTTTGTGTAATGAAACTATGTTAAATCATTATGAATAATAAAGATTCATCTTGAGGCAAATTTTAAAAGAAAATTTGATTCATGCATCAAGAAATAATGCTTGTTGTTACTTGATGGAAATATTTTTGTTCTTGGTGTGGCAGTACACCTGCCTTCCCCAATCACTGGAAGGATTCTGCTTTCTATTACACTGACTGGTTCTGTTACCAGATGGCACGGTTGATCTGCCTTTGTGCTTGTGTTGTGTTTTTGATTTCAACAGCAGATCAGTTGCTAATCAGAGTTGCCAGACAATGAGTGGTTGGATGAGACAGCACATTTAAGAAAGCAAAAAAGGTCGAATTTTTGTAACAACAATATTTAATTTAGTAAAAAAAACAACAAAAAAAAAACAAAACATTTTTCTAAATACATTCACCCTTCCTGATGGACAGTAATAAAAAAAAATAAAAAAATAAAAAAAATGGAGACTTCACTCATGAATTAACAGTTAATCAATTTCTTAACATTCGTAGTCAGGCACAAGGTCTCTCAAATTATCATATTAAGTTTAGGCTTTTCTCGCTTCCAGTAGACTAGTATAAGGCAATCTTACCTTGCAAATATGTTTGTTTTTTCTCAGTGTCTTGCTTCTAGCTTCTCTTTCCTCTTGATAGTCTGGTAGAAGGTGATTTCAATAGCAAATTATGTTTGGTTTTGCTGTGTTAGAGATCTGTTAAAAGGTCAGGACTGATAGTATCATGGAATCTTTTAATGGTTCCACACTGGTCACTTGAAAGTATAATATTATCTTGATTTCTCTTTGCTTCTCTACTTTCAAGAGTCTGCTGCAGGGACATCTTGAAGTATTGTATTATCTAGAGCTTTTTTTCTGCTTCTCCACCCTGGGCAGTCTGGCACAAGGCCAGAGCCCTAAGCGATATGAAGTCTTGTAGTTTCCTTCAGGTAATCTCTCTCAATGAATGAAATCATCAGCTTATATGCATTTTCTCTCTATTGGTGGCTTGTGGAGCTATTGATAATATCAATTTTCTCCTAATTTGGATTCCAATAATTAATTCCACTTTATTAATTTCCTCTGCCTTCAATACTCAATTTTCTCCTACCCCTACCTAAAGGAGCTAGTATTTTCTAATTTAGATTCTATTAATTAATTCTACTCCCTCTTCATTTTGCCTTCTAATTTCAGTGTTTACCTCTCACCTTCACCTGAAAAAGGATTGGCCTTTTCTTCAATATTGTCACCTTAACCCATTCCTCACCATAGACCATTAATCTGCTTCTAGAATAATGACCTCAACAGTTGTTTGTCATAATTATAAAATAAAACTTAACTCATAACTGTAAAATAAAACTTGCTTTGAATTTAGAAAAAGAATTATATTAAAAATTTTCCAGCAACAATTGTACTCAGCCCACCTGGCTGTTGTCATGTTGCACCTTGACCCTTGGTTGAACTAGCAGGTCAGCTTGCCATCTGCGGACAATCAAAATAATAATTCCCCAAATAATCAAGGTTGACAGAAGGAGTACATCAGACAAGTGATGATTTGACAGAACGCAACATACTCTTGGCATGCCTCATTTTGGAGATCAATTGTTCAGTTGTATGTCATATAAGGGTTAAATGTGAAGAGGTTGACAAAAGGAGCACACCAGACAAGTGATGATTTGACAGAATGCAACATACTCTTGGCATGGTTCATTTTCGAGATCAATTGTTCACAGTTGTATGTCAAAACAGACATGCTTACTACTTGGGTGTAGGTGATAAGGTTGGCAAATCATCCAGATGGAAGCACGTAGTTCTTATAGAAATCAAGGATGTGCCAAGCAAGAAAATGTGGACTTTAAATCTTCTGAACACCTAAGATCAATGAGTTCCATCTGCAGTTGTAATGGGACTTCTTCTCAGTCAACAATTAGAGAATCCTGGTTAAAAGTATCACAAGAGTCAAGATAAATACTTTTTTCACAAATGAAATAAAGTATGTAAATTATATTTAGGATTCCAATGGGCTGGCATTTCAGCAGAAGTCCATAATGATATTGATGCTTCTATTTAAGGAGGAGTGAAAGATTCTAATTAACCTTTTATAGTTTTCTGCATTATATTAAGAAATTGAATGATTAAAAAAATGATGTTAACAAGAATACAAATCCCACAAAAGGGGTGTCCTCGTGGTGTAATGGTTAAAGCGACGGACTGCGGAATCGTAGTAAGCGAGTTCGTACTCAAGTCACGCTATTACATTCACTTTTGGGCAAATACTCTTGGGTTAAATAGTACCACTATTGATCTAGGAGAATAGCTTTGGCATTAAATAATCTACAAAGGTTGATATGCCATTAAACAAAGAAACCAAACTAAATCCCACAAAATTATCATTCATATGCAAATTGAACTGGAAATGAGTTTATTCTTTAATTAGAGAAATTTAAGTATACTGCTTTTATAAAAATCTTGCAGCAAAGTCCAGTTTTTGCAGGTTATATATATATATATATATATATATATATGTATATGTAATAAGTTAAATAATATATTGATTGATATAATTTTTAGTCTATTATTTGTGACTTAAAATCTGGACTTTTCAAACTTTTACATGATGCCCCACCTCTTGTAACCAAATTGTATTTCCATTCACCATCAAATAAATTAACTGAATATTGCTGACATTTTTTCTCGAGTCTCCAAGTATATCATGATGAGAGAGGTTGATTTCTTTAAAAGTTAGGCATTTGGGCAATTGAAAGGTTTACAACCAGAATTGAAATCTTTAACTGCAAAAGAACTCTTACACTTCAAACTTTTTTTTATTTGGAAAAAAGAAGCATTTTTTTTCTTTTGATTAAGCAATCTTGAGTAAGAAAAAAATAGTTTTGCACTAAATTGAAATTATACAATGTTTTTTTTTCCTTTGTTCATTTGTGTTCTTGACATGTTTAATTAACTCTTTTAGAAAAAGTAGGCCTGCTAAAGTGAAATGAGGTCATAATTAATGATAATCTCAGATGTGTATGTCCATGAGCTTTCATGCATGTTTAAAACAACTGTTTTTTGCATTTACACATTAATAAAATGCCTAAGAGTTTGCAAAAATTATGAATAAATGGCAATGGAAGCAGAATATTTCTTTTTATTCATGTATTGAAGATAAGTTTTCAAAAGAAACTCTGACTTCTCTTGGCCTTGTTTGCTTTTCATTCATAAATATCTTGATGAAAAAATAAATAACTTAATATCCGAATATGTTTTTCTACAGCAAAATTTATTTTTCTTTATGAACTTTCTCTCCCATCTAACTAAGTAACACTACTACATTTTATTTTATCATTGTTTGGTTAATACAGTATAGATTATGAACATCTGTATGGGCCTTTCCTGTGGTGTAATAGCTAGCAATCTACTCTTGCAGGCATCTCATGTGTCGTAATGGGTAGCAATCTACTCTTGTTGGCATCTGTGTGGGCATCTCATGTGTCGTAATCGCTAGCAATCTACTCTTGTGGGCATGTGTGGGCATCTCATGTGTCGTAATGGCTAGCAATCTACTCTTGTTGGCATCTGTGTGGGCATCTCATGTGGCGTAATCACTAGCAATCTACTCTTGTTGGCATCTCATGTGGCGTAATGGCTAGCAATCTACTCTTGTTGGCATCTGTGTGAGTATCTCATGTGGCGTAATCGCTAGCAATCTACTCTTGTTGGCATCTGTGTGGGCATCTCATGTGGCGTAATGGCTAGCAATCTACTCTTGTTGGCATCTGTGTGGGCATCTCATGTGGCGTAATGGCTAGCAATCTACTCTTGTTGGCATCTGTGTGGGCATCTCATGTGGCGTAATCGCTAGCAATCTACTCTTGTTGGCATTTGTGTGGGCATCTCATGTGGCGTAATGGCTAGTAATCTACTCTTGTTGGCATCTGTGTGGGCATCTCATGTGGCGTAATGGCTAGCAATCTACTCTTGTGGGCATCTGTGTGGGCATCTCATGTGGCGTAATGGCTAGCAATCTACTCTTGTTGGCATCTGTGTGGGCATCTCATGTGGCGTAATGGCTAGCAATCTACTCTTGTTGGCATTTGTGTGGGCATCTCATGTGGCGTAATGGCTATGATTCTACTCTTGTTGGCATCTGTGTGGGCATCTCATGTGGCGTAATCGCTAGCAATCTACTCTTGTTGGCATCTGTGTGGGCATCTCATGTGGCGTAATCGCTAGCAATCTACTCTTGTTGGCATCTGTGTGGGCATCTCATGTGGCGTAATCGCTTGCAATCTACTCTTGTTGGCATTTGTGTGGGCATCTCATGTGGCGTAATGGCTATGATTCTACTCTTGTTGGCATCTGTGTGGGCATCTCATGTGGCGTAATGGCTAGCAATCTACTCTTGTTGGCATTTGTGTGGGCATCTCATGTGGCGTAATGGCTATGATTCTACTCTTGTTGGCATCTGTGTGGGCATCTCATGTGGCGTAATCGCTAGCAATCTACTCTTGTTGGCATTTGTGTGGGCATCTCATGTGGCGTAATGGCTATGATTCTACTCTTGTTGGCATCTGTGTGGGCATCTCATGTGGCGTAATGGCTAGCAATCTACTCTTGTTGGCATTTGTGTGGGCATCTCATGTGGCGTAATGGCTATGATTCTACTCTTGTTGGCATCTGTGTGGGCATCTCATGTGGCGTAATCGCTAGCAATCTACTCTTGCAAGCCATTGTTAATGGATTTGACACACATTTCTGGTATTGTGCCAAACTCAGTGAAGCTAAGTAAATGGCTATAAGCAACTATTATGATCTTATTTTTGTCTCATAACATAAAAGGCATATTGTAGTGAGATTTTTGATAGGGCAATCATTAAAATATTATCATTGATAAAGTAATTTCCTATCTAGTTTGCAATTTGATGATAGCAGTGTGAGTGTCTGTTTTTGTTCGAGTTATCATTTCTAATATATAACAATTATTAAATGCATTAGCATTTATCGAATACTTTCCCTTATTTATTTGCAGTTATGAGTTATTTTTTGTTTTGTTTAAAACACAGGATTTGAGTGAAGGAATTTAGTGGCTGTCAAAATAACTCTTTAAATGATTTAATCAGTAAATCATGATCAAAATCTGTTTTTGATCTGTAAAAATAAAAAGAATGAATAAAGTATATATGCAATTATAATTTTAACACTTTTCTGTGGATGAGAAAGAGAGGGAATGTATTGTTTTTAATCTGGATTACATTTCATGGATGTGCACAATTGATAGGCTTAATACTTTGCCTTTTGTATCCTTCTATTATTAGCCATTGCTCATATAAGGTCATTGCCCAGTCAGCTGGGGCTGTAGAATACACCAATTGCTTCTCTGCAGAGAGGTAAGACCCCCCTCCACCACTAAAAGTGTTCTAATAGGACACTAAACAATCTGATGGTGAGGTCCCAGTAATGCTGGAGCTTTGGGGAATGCTGAGTACTCCTTCATTGCCATCGCTTCCATGTCCACTTTTGTCTGGAGTGATAGGACCCTATCAGGTGCTACATCTTCGGGTCAAATAGAACTAAATTGTGTACTTATGCTAAGCTGAATTGCTTGAAATAGAAATGTTTTGAAATTTAAGCTATGTACTAATGCTAAACTGAAATAGAACTGTTTTTGTATGCTAAACTGAATTGTTTGAAATAGAACTGTTTTGACATTTAACTGTATGTAAACAAAAATCTATTCTTACACTAAACTGAATTGTTTGCAACTTTTATCAAAATAACTTAATTCAGCATTAAATGAGCCAAAAAGGGTTGATACACAGTAAAACAAAACACCCAACCCAACTCTTATATAAGGTCAGCAAGTACATACACTTAATTTTGGATGTCTGATCATTAAATTATCATGGAATGCAATGATAATTGTATCATTTTGTTCTAATGCATTTAACATTTTAATGAATATATCTTCAACATATATAGGATGCTTCCTCAGTGATGTTGTCCACAGCCTATGTTTATTTAATCTCACTCGGCTAACCCAGCCATTGATGATCAGGCAATGGACTGCATCACATGAACCCTCCAGGCTGAAAAGCAAATGACAGAAATAGGAGTGAGTGCATGTGCACGCACACACACACATATTTCTTTAAGAAAAAACAAAAAACGGTCACATTAGGATTATAAATTTATTTCCATCCTGTTATGGGTATTGATACGAATCGATAACACCAAAAATAACAGGATTTCTTCAGATCTAATGGATAAAATAATTACAGACAGAATAGACACAGGAAGAAAGGGTGGGAGTGGGTAGAAGAGGGGGTGAAGAGTTTCCTCCCCATTTACCCACTTCCGGTATTTCTTTTTTTATTACCGGTTGGAATCACAGTAAATTGATTTTTTTTTTAGATTTTTAAATTCTAAATACATTTCAACGTAAAACTCCAGATTTAATAATAATTTAGGGAAGTACAACATTCCTTAATAACCTTACACAAGGATTACAGTAATACTTATCTTAAATTAAATTCAAAATTCAAACAGTGAATACATTTTCTAGATATGTTGGGATGTGTCCTCAGTGATGTCCTATGACTAGGTTCATTAGAGGTTTTAGCCTTCCTCACTTCTCCAGTCTGACCATTGCTGATCAGGTAATGCTTTTTATCTCAGAAGCAACAGTCTAATTCCTCCATGTTGAAAATACATAAATAAAATTCATAAACATTTTCAATAGATTTGAGTATATTCTGCCTATGAAATTGTGAGAGATTTCGAGCATTTAATCTATAAATTGTAACCTTTAGTGTAAAATATTTGTTTCTTAGGTATGACATTGAATTGTATCTGAAGGTGATGCTTTAATTCTGGAAGTCTTTTGTTGCCATTACTTCCAGGTCCACTCAGACATAGAATGATAGTACTTGTTGGGATCCCATTTATGCGTCAAATAGATCTCTTTAAGATAATGATTTTGAACTCTTAAATGTTGATATTGCAATTAAGTATAAAGTGTTTAATCGTTTAAAATGATTTTTCTACTGTATATTAGACACATGAGACAATAATTGTTTAATTGATTTGGCATCAAATAACCCTACAAGAGTTGATGTCTTGGAAAACCAGCCAACCAACTTTGATTAAGTTGAAAATTGAACTGGAAATTGTTTATTCCCTAAATTAGAGATTTTTTAATAATTTTGTGCAATAAAAAATCTTGCTATGTGTAATTTTTATGTTTATAGTGGCTAAAGCTGGATCTTTTTTCTATATAGATGCTTATAACATTTTGTATTAATCAGTATTAATTAAAAAGAATGAATATAATATCATTTATTTATTTTTATTTAAGTAAAGTTAGTGACCTTAGTCGAGAGTGACCTGAAGGCTCCCTTTTCAATAGCTACCACACCAAGACATTGCAGATGGCACTATTCCTTCCCTGGATTGCTCCACTTTACCCTTGATCTGTACCTTATAATGCTGAGTGTTAGGCAAGGCAGAATCAAGTATCATTTTTTGAGTTTTTCGTATGACCCGACCTAGGATTGAACCTCGGTCTCCCGGACAACTGGCGAAGTGGGTAGAGTGTTCACCAACATACCTTGATACCTTCTTGCTTAACACTCTGCAATATTAGGTACATATCAAGGGTAAAGTGGAGCAATCCAGGGAATGAAGTAGTACCCTCCCCTACACCTGAGTGTTGTAGCTTTTGAAAAGGGAGCCTCCTTATCAACTTATTTTTATTTACTACCACTATAAAAATGATGCCATGACCAGAAACATACTGAAAAAAAAAAATTATCATTAATCATAGTCCTATTTAGTTATCAGAATACAAGTATTATTTCAAGTTATTTTAATTAAAGCTGCTTCTTTTCATGAACTTGATTTAATTAAAGACCTTGAAATAAATGTTACTATTCAGAGATACTAAATATCTTAACCTTGATCTCCAAAAGGTCTCTGTCCAGGGATGGGTTTCAAATAGTGAACAGCTGATATTTTAAGGATGGTGATAAGATAGATAATATAATCTAGTTAGGGGAGGGGCTTAGAAGGTGAATCTTATTGCTTTTTGCTTATCTCTGACTTCTGTCTGTTTCCCAAAGAGAATAACATCAACACGCCTGATGAATTCTGCAGAGATGTGTGTGGAATGTGGAAATTTAATGAGAAAAGAATGGTAGCAGAAATGGTCTTAAAATTCCAGTTGTAGTTGTTTATAGTTGATGAAAGGAAAAGTCAGTTTCTTTAAGATTTCTCATTTTGCTGAGAATATATTTTATTATTTGGGCTTTTAAGAAACCCTGATTTTTTTTATTGGCCAAAAAATAAAATCATTTGTTAGAACTTTTATTGATTTTTGTATGAATCTACTTAAATGAAATTAGTATGTTAGGTAGAAACAATTTAGATGTATGTATTTGTCATTATCTTGTAAATTAAAACCTGACTGTGTGTTCATTCATGATGAATGTGGGAGAGAGATGCATAATTTGATATCTTTATTCCTTCAATATATAAACTTTGCAGATTAATAGAATTTCATTTTATTACTCATTCTTCATTAATTACTCTGTTAGTGAGGGTTAGAATATTCTGACTGTATCCCCCTGTAAAGAATTAGACCGTCTCTCCTAAAATGTAATGTCCTGGGTATGATACTAAACTGCATCTGGTGGTGAGGTTCCAGTCCTGGAAATCTGAGGAATTTGTGGAGTATCCCTTCGTTACAATTACTCCCAGGCCCACTGACTTGGAGTGGTCGTACCTGTTAAAGTCTCCTCTATGAGTCAAATAGATCTGTTTGCAAATGATTTGTATGAGATAGAAATACTTGATATATAATGACCGTGTGTAACCTAATTGAATGACTCATAGAAAATTGAAATTGAATAAATAAATAAGGCAGATAATCTCCAAAAACATTTGTGGTAATTAAAAATGACTAGAAAAAAACCCTGCGTGTTCCAAATCTTGTTCACATGTGCAGAGCCAGTGGAAGTGGATGTTTCTGCCCCCCCCCCACATGACACAACAGGCGGAAGTGAAGACATGTTGGTTGGGAGTTGATGGCAAGGCATGATGAGGTAAAAATGTTGAGTTGAACACTAGCCATAAAGATGTAAGGAGACAAAAGTTTCAGAGCCCTAGTTTTTTTGGTGTGGCGTTCCAAAAGGAGCACTAATCTAATCTTAGACATGACCCAGCAGACAAGCCTGTTAGAACCAAGAAAAAATTCAGGGTCTGTGTCTGCTCATCTTTTTCTCACAAGGATATGTTGCTTATCTTTGTCTAGTTAACAAAGTCGTCTTGGTTTCCATACTATCTTTCTCCTGGCAGCTACCTACAAGTACAGTAGTCAATAAACCTTTGTGTAGTTTAACAGAGTTTTTGCGTTTGTCAACTGTTACCATGACAAGGTCAAAACAGGATCTAAATTCTCTTTAGTACTCCAATGGTACACATGTGCTATACATTTAAGAAACAAGTCCAGTTGGCTGAGCCTATAGAATACACCGACTGCATCTCTGTAGAGGAGTAAAACCCATCCTCCCAATGAATGTCCTTGATATGACACTAAACCATCTCATGGTGATGCCCTAGTACCCCTTTATTGCCATTACTCTGATCCAGAATGGTAGCACCTAACTCTGGGTCAAGTAGAACTGTTTGACATTTAAACTGTATGCAAACAAATAACTTATGTTACATTGAATTGTTAGAAATAGAACTTTTTGACAATTCAACTGTGTGTAAACAAATGACTGATGTCTACTGGAATTGTTAGTGATACATAGCAATACTTGGAACCATTTGATTGTGTGCTAATGAAGGAATAGTATTGAAATAGAATAATTAGTGTTAAATAGCAGTACTTGGAACCACTTCACTATCTGCAAAGAAATGATTAATATTGAATAGAATTATAAGTTTTTGATTGTAATAAATGAAACCCCTTACCTGTGTTGAAACAATAGCAATACTAGTGTGTAAACTAATTAGTTTTAACTCATTTGAAAATGAAATTACTGACAAACTATTTACTTTTAAATCCTATATGTATATCCATTTAAATGTGTGCAAACAAATGACTGATGTCAAATTATTACTGTTATATAGCAATAATTGAAAACATTTAACTGTATGTAAAAAGAAAATGAGCTTAGGCTTGTTTAAAAATGTTATCAACTAAATGTGTTTACAAATCATATATACTTAATGCATATGCATAAAAAGGATTTGGCCATAAATATCCTACAATGATTGATATGCCATAAAATCCAACCAACCAACTATTTAAGAAACTATGCAAAAAATGTAAATATCAAAGTACCATGCATGCAATTCCCTGACCTCTAGATATAAAATAACCTCAGATGGTTTGATATACCATTAAAACCAATCTCTTTTTTTTTTAAAGTGGAGAAATTGTGAATTGAATTATAGTAATTTAATTCACATTTTTTTATGAAGTAATATGAATAAATATTTAAATAAGTTTTAGTTTTTTTTTTTTTTTTTTTTTTTTTACAATTTCATTTTCTTGAAATATAAATATGAAAACCAATAATCTGTGTCTCCCGTGTTTTATGTCTGGTTACTTTCAGTTTAACAGTTCTTGCCTGAATTTTGTTTGAAAGGGTTTATTGTAATTCATTTTTTATTAGACTATTTTTCTCATCAATGTTGTCCTTTGTTAATGCTTTGTCCTTATGTGAATTCAGTAGTGTTACTATCCATTGTGAAGTTCCATATGAATGTAAAGAATTTGACTACACTGATTCCTCAAGAAATATACCAGAAGAAAGCCAGAGGGTACACAACTAAAACATTGGGAACAAAGACCAACATAGGCAAGAAAAATAATCCATCTAATACAAAATAAATTACCAGTGATCTATATATATATATATATATATATATATATATATAAAGCACTCTCATTTACATATATATTTATTGGTCATACAACTTGGTCTCACTATGGAATAATAAGAAATTCTTTTGATATGATTCATTTTAGAAATTCAGATAATAAATAATAACAAAATTGACAAGACTAATCTCTCTTCCACTTTTACTTTCTCTCTCATTGTCACTGTTGATAATTCTATGCTCTGTATCACTTTGTATTCTTTCTCTCTTTTTTTTTTTCTTCTGTGTCAATTCATGTTCTTTCTCTCTTTTTCAATTTCTCTTTTCTTCCAACTTTCCATTCTTTCTTTTATTTCTTGTTTTTTCTTTCCTTCTCTCTCCTTTCTATCTTTCTTTTTTTTTCCTTGTAACTTGTTCTTTCTCTTTTTTTCTTCCCCCAATTTATCACTGCTTCCGACTTACTTTCTCTTCTCTTCTCTTCTTTCGGTGATTTGAAATGGTTTTCGAAGTTGATTGTTCTGAACTTGGCAACAAGACTGATGCCATCACCTCAGACTTATAGATGAGCAGACACACTGATCCATATGTAAATAATCTGACATGACAGAAACTATGTGAGTCTATATTGTAATATGAAATGTTAATTTTGTTTCTTTAGTATTGTAAACTGTTACATAGATCCTTACTTTTATATGTAATGAAAATACTCAGTCATATGAAGTCTGGAGTTTTGAAAAGATTAGTAGATTTTAAATGTTAAGTGAAGAAAAAAATTGACTACCAAGTAAATCAGAACATCTTGCTGTGTGACATAATGGTTAACAAGCTAGTCTCAAAGATCCATTCCTACTGAGTAGTGAATTTGATCCTCACTAGGTATCTCAGACTTACAGCTTTGTGCTAAATCTAAATAATGATTAATGTTCAGTCTGCCTCTTGTGGTTTAGTGGTTTGTGATCTAGGTTGGCACACAATTACTAGTGTTTAAGTGCCAATAGATTGAGGAAACACTTAATAATTAACACAAACATGACAATGTATTAGGATTGTTTCAACACCTGACTTCCCGCTGTTGGCAAACAGAAAAAGATTGGGAGGACAGACCAACACACAAAATGAGTTTTTCCAAAAGAGGAGAGTTCTCTTAAAGAAAGATAACTCAAGTCATCTTTTCAACAACTAGTGGGTTTGATTGTCACTGGATACTTCTTTTAGTCTGGTGCCACAAATAAGCTAATCTTTGTAAATAACGATTAGGAACCTCCTATAGTGGAGTGGTTTGTGAGCTAGTATAGCAAATGATTATTTGTGAGTTTGACACAAGGCACCTAGTGAGAATCAAACTAAATTGAGCTTAGTAAATTAACAAGTGACAAATAAGTAAGCCTAAAGACATTTAGATGAGATTAATTGAAAGGGAGCTTAACGACAATTTCTTAGAAAGTAGCAGTTCTATCAGTGTGTATTTACCCAAGCCATCTTCTCTAACAGGATGTGACACAAGGTCAACTTTTAAATGGAGATTCAGATTTGAACTCAAGAATTTTCCTTCTCTTGGATCAGTTGCTATACCAAAGTTAAAGAACCAATTCTATTCTACTGTAATTGGAGGAAGAATAGTTGGATTCATATCTTTCCCAAGTGTATTAGTCCTAAATGAAATGCAAATAGCCTCTTCCAGGATTTGAACTTGGGTCTCTGTGTCCATTTCCTATGAACATAACTATTACACCACAAACACTTGCATTGTGTGTATATCCATTTATTTATCTATTTTAGTTGCAAGTGTGATTATTATTTTGTCATTCCCATCTAGAAAGATATTGAACATTGACTTAATAAAAAAATAATTAAAAAAAAAAAAAAGACGCATGTTCAATGTTCTTTTATTTATTTAATCTTTTTTCTTTCACTATAAAAATGTTTGTGAATTATCAAATTTTTCCTGCAGGTATTTTGAAGATATCAAATAAAAATGACATTTTCTGGCAAATATATGGATATTTTATTCCAAACATGGTACCCTTCATAAATGATAGTGTTATTTGCATATAAATTGACAATTTCTGCTTATTTATGATTTTGATATGGTGACATCAGTCCTAAATTGAGAATTCAAGGGCATGTCAGAAATTGTATTCAAATTTGAAACGAGTTTTGAACTGTGATCAAGATTTTCATTATTGAATGAAATATCATTGAAAATGTGTAAATTTTTGATACTCAATTTCTGTTAAAATTTGTAAGCCTATTGCTTGAATTAGAATTTTCTGATGATGGACTGTGGCCAAAATTAGTTGGGATATAACCAATCCTTGTGTTGATTTTTTTTTTTTTTTAAATTTTTCACACACACACACACACACACACACACACACACACACACACACACACACACGTGGTGCATTCATTAGGTTTCCAGACTTTTTTGTACAGGCATTTAGAATTGTCATAGACTCTTGAAAATTCAATATGTTATTGCTATACATCTTATGAAATGACTGACCAATTTTCATGATTTCATGTTCAGATGAACAGCTACAACAGGAATTGGAATACACCCTACTAAAGCCTGATTGTCACTGCTATTGAATTTCAAAAATGCAATCTGGACGTGAGGATGCTTTAGAAGAATGATATGCAATAAAATTCTGTTTTAAACTTGGAAAAAATGCCAGAGAAACGTATGGAAGGCTTCAGACTGCTTTTCGACCATCTTGCATGAATCGAGCATCAGTTTTTGATTGGCATAAGAGCTTCAAGAAAAGCACGGAGTCTGTGAGGGATGATGAGAGGTGTGGGAGGAGTAAGGAAGTCAATAGACCAGAGTTGATTGGCCAAAGGGTTAGGGTTACTATGTTGAGGTTTTAAGGGAGTTCAAGAAGAGATTCCGTCGGGAGAGGCCAGCACTCAAATCGGGTCAGTGGCATTTCTACCAGGACAATACACCAGTGCCCAACTCCATCCTTGTCACAGACTATTTGACCAAGATGGGCATCAAGACACTTCCTCACTGTCCCTATAGTCCAGACCTTGCTCCCTGTAACTTTTGGTTATTCCCTAAGCTCAGAGGCTGTCGTTATGAGACAACTGAGGAGATGAAAGAGGCTGTGACGAAAGTTATTGACACACTCACACAAGGACTTCCATGGGGCCTTCCAGAAGTTGTTAGAACAGTACAACAAGTGCATTGCAGCTGGAGGAGATTACTCCGAAGAGGACTAGAGTTTTATGTGTGTACTATCAATAAAAGTGCCCATACGAAAAAAGTCTGGAAACTTATTTAATGATCTTGTGTGTGTGTGTGTGTGTATATATATATATATATATATATATATATATATATATATATATATATAAACATTTTTTCACAATGAACAAAGCTGTTTGCATTTCACTTGATGAGAAAGACATTACTTCTCCCCTCATCTATGGGTAAATAGTTTGCTAGACTGGGTTCTTTAGCCTTGGCAAGATAACCAGTCTAAGTGAAAGAATATTCCAAATTCAAAACGGCTGTGCTCCACTTAGAAATTGACTGTGTTGCATCCTGCCTGTACCAGATAGGTTGAGTCAATACATTTTATATGTGTGTGTGTATGATTGTGCATCCCACATAAAATTTCAAGTAACACACTTTCAGGGTTCATAATTATATTTTTTCAGATTTATACCTATAATATCATTGAGCACTTTTTATGTAAATTTACCTCATTTGCATTTTTCATCATCATTATATATACACTGAAACTAGATGGGCGGTTGTTAGTGGTTTGTACAGAAATGTGAGTAAAGATGAACAAGATGATGGGTTTTATTAGAATACTCAAGTTAGATGTGGAAAAAAAAATTAGTAGGTGGAAGATGCTGATTGACTGATTAGCCTAAAATAAAAGTAAATGTTTGAAAACTGAAGTAGTTGAAAATTGTCAAAACTGTTTGATTATCCTATAAGTAACACCGAGTAGTTCTAAAAGTAAGCATTTTTAATTTGTCTTTAATTCAATACTTATAGGTTAGCTCAGTCCTTAGGACATTGAGTACTTTTTATGTATGAGTTATTACTTAGAAAAATATCTTAATATATAAAATAAGTTACAGCGCCAACTGTTTGATTAAAACTAAAGCAGCAATAAGTTAATTTAAGGAATAATAGTACTCAACGCACAAAAACTGTAGAGCTAAAATAATATATTAAAAAATAAGATTAATAACTCACTACTCAGAGTTCTGTCAGTCTGATCATCAGGTGAAATCCATCAAATTTCACCTGATGATGATCAGACCTGTGTAACTCAGAATCATGAGTTATATATAATTTGTATGTGTGTGTTCAGCCTGGCATACTTACATTGACCAAAAACAGATATAGTCAACTTGATGAATGTACATAAATTCTGAGAAAATACTGTCATGAATACATTGCTCTATTAGTGTAAGCAGCAACTAAAAATAATTTTTATTTATTTATTTTTTTTCACTGAATATTGTTCTTCTTTTCTTTGCGTATTTCATTTATTTGATAACTGAAAAGTCTATTAAATTGTGGTTATCTGTTGATTTTGCTTTCTTCATGGTATAAAAAGAAGCTTTATCACTGTCAAAGGAAAATAGACATAATCCCACAAGAAACATATTTTTAACAATAGATCTTTCATAATACTAGTTTACTTTACCTCTCAAAAATGATGGCAATATCATCATCATCATCATCATCATCCTAATTCAACATGTCTTTTTATTCGTATTGCTAAGACTTAGCCATTTTTGGTTTGATTTTAATCATACTTACAGGAATTATTATGCCTGGGAAAGTTTTAAAGTATACAAGACTGTTTTTTAGATGGGGGTTACTGTTCCTTTGCTGTAAAAGTGTGTCTTCCTACCAGGGCTTACCCACTCTCTTGGTAATCATTATAAAAGGCTGATGTTTTTTTTTTCCTTTGCTATATGCACTTAGACCTGCTCTGCTGAGGCCAGGTGTTAAGTTGTTGAGGGAATTTATTTCCTGGACGAAAAAAGGGGTAAAAATTCATTTAAAAACAAAAAACAAAAAACTTAGGTAAAGTTTGTAAAATAAAGAAAATAATTGTTTATTTTAAATATTTATGAATTTTTAATGGTTTTTGAGTTTATCTGAGATCTTTGAATGTGCATGAAGTCATTTTCTGTACACCACACTTGGTATAGACAAGGCAGTAACTTGTAGTAAATAAATTATAAAAACAAATCAAATGTCCTAAACTTTAATAAAAGTGATTGTATGTCCTTAATTTTTTTACTGTCCATCATCTTACAATACTTACAAAATATGGCTAAGTACTGCTTAAAAATATTTAACCTAAGCTTTTATAAAATGATTCTACTTCTTTTATTTTTAATATTGACCATCTTAAAATCTGTATGTAATATAGGTAAGTACTACAAGTTTAAGTAATTTAGCAATTGCATTGTACTTAAGTTTTTTAAATTTTTTTTTTTTAATATCAAGAACATTGTTGATTTGTGTTTGATTTTATTTATTTTTTTAATACTTTCTTGAGACTAAAGGTAAATTGAAGTAAGTCAAAATGATCCTCTGCTTAAGCTGGAGGCTGCAAATTCAAGAATATATTTGAATTTTTATGAGATAAATTTTTATTTTTTTAAAGGAACTAGATGATATATTTACATGTATCAATATATTGTATCCTGTTACCATAATTAAAGATTTTCTCATTAATTAATTTGCCCACATCTTTGTAATTAAATATATTGCAAACATTCAGTGGGATTGATGGACATATGTCAGGTCAGGGTTCAATCCCTGTCTGTTCCAATTGTGAGAAAGGCATAAGCACTCATTTCAGTGGCTGTGGACAGTCATGTTTGAATTGAGAGATTTAAGTAAAAGTTGAATTTTAGATGCCAAAGCAAACAACATATTTTGGAGGTTAATCGGCTCTACTTCTCGCCATTAGAAGTAGGCTACAATTTATATAATATTAAATCTTTCTTTTCTCAACTGAACAGAAACCACCTTACACCTTTCTGTTTATGAGGCAGGTTAAAAAAATACTAGTAACATCTAGAATAAACAAGTGGATTTTTGTCACAACATGTTTATCCAGTTCTTTTGTTGCTGAGGATTAACTGCTAACTTTTTAAATCACCCTCCATGTTAGAATATTCTAATGGTGAAGAAAAGTATTACACACATCCAAGTGTCAATACACTATTTATATAAATTCTGCTGTTTATAAGCAAATTTGTTTTTCTGAATAAGGATTAATTTTCACTTAGAGATTTTGTTGGAACAGTTTTGGTCTTTTTCAACTTAATATTTATATCATAAAAAATCTTTTTAAAAAGCTATTTTCGTTTTTATCTTTATCTATTTTAATAGATATATTCAAGGTTCATGTAGACAAGTTTGTATTGGGCACTGTTTGAATATTGGTTGCTTGAACAGAAAAAAATTTCAAATTATTACACTTCATATTCAACATGACAAGCATTTTATTTTTCAAAATCACAGGGAAGTATTTTTGGTGCAAAACTTTTTATTATTTTAGAACAAAAAAAACCTTTATCAAATCAGTGTGTATTGTTTGTTTTTGGAGTTGAAATGGTAAAAATAATGTAATTTTATTGAAATCATTTGAAGTTTTGAATCCTTTGTTAAGATTAGCATATCATTTGCTACAGTTATTTCTGTGGTTTCAAAGTACAAAAGGAACTTTGTATTTTTGATTTAAACAGAAAAATTGACATTAAAGATGTGATTTTTGAATTAATAAATGACTGCAGTTAGAAAATAGGCATTTACGGTTATTTGGTTGAAGAAAAAAAATTACTGAAAACGTAATGTCTGTTATTATATCATCATAAAAAAAAACTGTCCTGGCAAAAAAATGTGTGAGTGTTCAGCATTCAGCTGCTTGGTGTGTTCAGCATTGAAAGGAGATGATTTTGACAAAGAATATCACTGATGTCTAAGTGATAAAAGCTCAAATGAATGGCAGGCATGATGGATGGAAAAAATATCCTCTGCTTTTGAAGGGCACTAAGTGAATGCCAAACAGTGAGATGAAAGAAATCATTTTATGCACACTAAGACCCAAGAATGAACATTTTATGAGTTGTCAAGGTAATTTTTTTTCTTCTCATGTCTGGTTCCATTTGAGATTTGATGGTTAAGTCAATACTGCAAGGAAAAAATATTAAAGTCTTGTTATTTGTCTGAAAAATTTATGCATATTGTCTGGTTTTTTCCTTTTTCTCTGAATCCAGAAAATGGCTATCATTTTAAGGGTGGGCAGTCTATGTAGGATAAGTTCCATGGAGAATTGAGAACAAAAAAGATGTTGGATTATCTATTTATAACTATACTTATATATATATATGATGCTTTTTTTTCTTTTTTTTTTTTTTTAGTTGGTCCAAAGAAAATAAATATTTTTAAAGTTGAATTGGTTCATAATGAGATTATTTAAAAAAAAAGTTTATTTCATAAATGTTTGTATCATAAAATCTTTATTATATTTTATTATTAAAATAATAAAATATAATACACATTTATGAAATAAACTTTAAAAAAAAATTAATCTCATTGTGGACCAATTCAACTTTTAAAATATTTGAACACACACACACACACACTCTCTTATGTGAGTGTCTATCTCTATTGGTCATGTCAAAGGTCTCTCTCTCTCACTCTCTCTCACACACACACACACACATATATATATATATAGAGAGAGAGAGAGCAAGACATGGATAATCTGTCTTTGTTTTTCCTTTTATTTGTATGTGTGTGTGTGTGTATATTAAGCTGGATATTCTATTTTTTTCTAGCTAGCTAGCTAGCTTACTGGATTGTCCATTATTTTTTTTTGATCAATGTAGCCTACTAAATATTCTATTCTTTCTATGTATTGTCATTGTGTGTGTGTATGAGGGTAATTCAATAAAGAAGGTGAATTTTGCATCCAGTTGGCAATAGGAAATACCATTTACTGTTAGAGCCCTTTTTCTAGGAAATCAATAGCATTTGATCCTTTCATGACCCAAAAGACTGTCAGCATGCTCTTTATTACTGACAGCTGTATCCAGAACATTTTCTTTACCAGAAGGTCAGCATGTCCCCACTCGTAGGCTGTCTTTTCAACTCGGGTTTGTTGTGGCAAACCCATGTTTTTACTCCACTTGTAACATTTTTTTGACTAAAACATGTCTTTGTACACATCAGACAATCTTCTGTAAATTGCACATGGTTTTCACTTTTCAACCACGAAAACTTTGATGATAGTGCTCTCTTCAAAACTGAAGTTCTCTGATTATCCACTGTTTTGAATAGCCTCAAAACAAATATTTTTGCAATATTAAGACAATTTTTCTTTAAACCAATGCAGAGTTTATATTGATGGATGATGATTCTATGGAAAAAATTATTTTACTCTCTCTAGAAAAAAAAAAAACCCTATTATTTATTAAATGATCCTTTTTGTGTGTGTGTGTGTATATATATATATATATTTCTGATTGTCTTGCAATATTTTCTTTGCTCAGAGAAGGTAGAATTATTTGTATTGTAAACTTCATTCAGTAATGGGGCTCCAGTTCTGGATCTTTGGCGATTATAGAGTTACTTTGTGGTCATTACTTCTAGGCCCACTCTGACCTGAGGTGGTAGTATCCTCTAGGGTTCCATCTATGAGTCAAATAAATAAGTTTATGATAATGTTTAAAATGATTTTGAACTACATTGACTCTTAAAACATTCATATTGTTACTAAGTATAAAGTGTCTGTTAAATCATTGTGAAGTACATGTCATTGCAAATTATTCATATTGGAGTTCTTGAAACCATATAATTGTGTGAAAATTCTTTGTATGATATAAGAATGATTGCTTAAAGCCATATACAGACTTGTAAATTATTATTAGATAGAAATAGGTAATTGATGGTATATCATTATTAGCTAAGTTACCTGAAACCATATAAGTGTGTAAAAATATTTGTATTAAGAATAGTTACTAGAAGCTATAATTGTTTGGGTCATATTCTTTTACAAATGGATGGGATTATTTAGAAATGAGAAAATTCTTTATTATGATAAACACAAGACAATACATGGATAGATATAAATATATTATTCAATTCCTTTTCAAAAACAAAAAGAAAGAAAATCATAAAAATTCAAACATATTTGTGTATTAGCAGCTTCCATCTTAGGCAGTGGATTATTTTTTCCATTATTTTATCTTTAAAAACATTTATTTCATATTGTGAGACATGCTATATAATGTAGAAAAAAATTATTTACATTGAAATACTTAATATAAAACACCTAGAAAAGCCCCTATTCAAAAAGAAGGAAACTAATAATTATTTCCCCATAAATTATATTTGCACTTTGATGCAATATTCACAAAATATTGAAGAAAAAATCCAAATCAACAAAATGTTTTTGGTGTTTGGAAACTGTTAAAATTGCTTGGAAAGGTAACCTTAATGAATTTGACACAAATTCCAGTTAGGTGTTAGCTTACTACCTTTTTTTTTTTGTTATTGTATAAATAAAAATAATGGAACTAGTACATCTGGTTTCATTTTCGCTCAAAAACCAAATTAAAATGGAAACCATAAAATTGCTTGAAACAAAAAAGATGGGCTTGGGCATTAAATAACCCAGCCCGGGTTGACAATCCTTATAATTATTTTTTTCCTATTTTCTTTTCTTTTTTTCTGACTGCATCTCTCTCAATAATGATGGATACACACACATTCATTTTCTTTTCATTAAGAAGCAATGCTCATTTTGAGAAGAACAAAGGTCATATTCCCACTTGATTATCTTTTGAATCTTTAACTTACTTGAATAGTCTTTCTTATAAATATCTTTGTCTTCAGTGTCAACATCTGATTTGTAAAATAGATGAACTCAGGCTATATCTTTCATTAGGAATGGAATTTGTTGAGGATAACACATTTTGACATTTCTGTTTATATGCTCAGCTTTTGTTGTTTTAATCAGAACACAAAAACTCCTGTCTCCAACTTCAAAGAAAATTTGTTTTCAAAAGAGTGGAAAAAAAAAAAAAAAGAATAAAGTCACTTGTTTTGCCATTGTGCTCTGACAACTTCCTTGTTTATGTATGCGCAAAAAGAAAGATGCTTCTTCATATTAGGGTAGGCTACAGGGCTATTATGAAAGCTAAAGGATAGGGAAGAGGACTGACATATTTCCTGGATTTGTTCTCCACACGTTCTGCCTGGAATTATCAAAAGGAACGGAAATTGGAATGATTTCCCCATTTTATCATTTATCTTCTACATTTCTTTCTTGTCTTTCGAGTTCTTTGTATTGAAATAAATTTTCTATTGAATCCTTTTCCTTTGATCTTAATCAAGAAAACAGGATAGATAAACTCAACCAGTTGACCTTGAAGATGCTTGTATACATTGCTTAAATAAAGAAATATATTACATATATTCACTGAGTTTTGTATGATATTGCTTGGAGAGGGCATATTCACTTATTTCTGTCTATCTGTTCAAAATATTTGATCTAATCCAAACAATCAAAGCCCTGATTCAAATAATAGGATTAGAGTATATTTTAGTGTTTTGCAACATAAATTTAAAAAATATATATATATAAAAAATGTAAACGAACCTTTTCATATGTTGTGCGTGTGTGCTAGTTACAATTAGATGAATCCCTGGTGTTTTGGGTTATTATTAGAGTATTTTTGTTTTTTCACTGATATTTACTCCAAAGTTTATTTCATATACACATCCAAAAACTAGCTATGACTTTGATAGATGATCTCTATATTACTAAAATCCTCATTATGTTTTCATGTAACAATAAACCAGCAAAAATAGAATTTCATAGCAAGATTTTTGTTAGAGCAATACACTTTAAATAAAGTAATTTTCAGTCTAATTTGCAAGTAAATGATAATTTTGTGGTGTCTGGTTTGAATGTCATTTTTTAATCCATCAAATTCTCTATGTAATATTGATAGCTATGAAAATTAAAATCATTCACTTCTTAACAGAAAGATCAGTATTATTGTGAACCCCTACAACAGGAAAGCAATGGGTCTACAGGTCATCTACTGTGATTAAACTTGGGCGCCTCGGGTAGCGTAATGGTTAGCAAGCTAGACTAGCAAACCTACACGGGTGAGTTCGAGTCTCATTGGGTGCCCCATTCATATGGCCTTGTGCCACATCTAAGCAAAAAGCTTAGTAAATTACTACTGTGATTAAACTTTTAATTCTGAGTTTTACTTGCCTGATGTTCAAGTGAGTTTATATCAACATATCTGAAGTCTTTTGACCTGAATATTGGGTATATGAAAACTTGTGAATTTTGGCCCAAATTCTGTCTAGGGAATCTCTTTGTACAATGCTATCGCCTAGCAATAATATAGCCAATGTAGCAGTGAAATAAGATAACATTTTTTATTTTCATCTATTTTTCAACCAGTAATTCAGAAGAGGGTAGGCATAGGTGTGGTTGATTCAGTTCTAAGGGTTAATAGAATGGGAAACTGACCCTTAGTACTTAAAACCTTGAAGATTTTGGATCATTGAAAGATACCTTAAGCTAAAGAAAAAAAACAAGAAAACCCCAAAAAATATATTTTTTTTGTATAGTTATAAGTTTTCTTGTAGAATTGAAGAAGTGAAAGGAAAATGAAATAATATTTAACAATACAGCCCCAAACTTGTTAATGCATTTTAACGAGGGTGGATGGTGAAATTTTCCTTTAACTTTTACTGAGCATGAGCACTTGAGACACAGGAATTAAGTTAACTTCTTTTTGATAGTGGGATACTTTGTGGAATTCTTCACATTTAATATAACATAGTACAAACATTATATTTAATGGCCAATGGGAAGAAGTTACAAAACTAATTTGTACAACATTAGCATGTTGAATCACCAGATTATGTGGCATATTTCTAAATTTAGAATGAGAATAAAACTTCAATTTCAACAACAAAGATGGCAGAAAGTAATTTTTTTTTGATTTGTACTTAGGTCATTCTGATTCTGATAAATTTCAAAGGATTCAGTTATTTGAAACCATGTAAGTCTGTGCAAATAAATGATTCTTATTAAATAGGAATAGTTTCTTGAAACCATATGATTGTGTGTAAATTATTTGTGTTTGATAAGAATACTTAATATCATATAACTGCAAACAAATGAATATTATAGTCAAATAAAAAGCATGATTTTTTTTTTTAAAGACAGAAATTGGACATTGAAGATATAGTTATGGTTACCATCAAACATTTTCAAATGAATCAAATTTGAGCATTAAATAACTCATAAGGAGTTGATATGCCTTTAAACAAATAAACTAATTACTTCTCTTTCTCCACTAACACATGCACATATACTAATATATGTTGCTCGACTTAACATGGCTTAATTTTGGTCATAAAAATAAATGTTTTGTGATTTTTATCTGTGAAAGATAAAAGGTGAAAATACATATTTGAAATAAGTCAACTGAAAATTCATGTTTTCTTGAGCAGATTTCAAAGATTTAAATCATGTGTGGGCAACCTATTTTAAGCAGTGATCCTCACAATATATTGCTCATATTATATCTGGTCATACCAATCAAAGTTTTTAGTTTCTTTAATGTTCCATTTTTAAGTATTCTAATATCTCCTTTAAATTTATCATATTCAGAATGTTCAGCAGTATAATAAGGATTAATATTGGATTTTTTAAATTCAGAAAGAGATTCAGAACATATTAAACACATTGATCTGTTTTTCACTTCAACAAAGAAATAATCATTTGTCTACTTAAACTGAAATTTTCTACTTTCTTTAAAAAAAAAAATCCTTTTTTTTTTTTTTTCTTTCCTAAAGACAAAATCATGAGATGGATTTCTGAAAAAGAAATTACAGCCCTTTATACACTGAGAAAAAAAATTTGATGAACTAGCCTATGCCTGTCAGTGTTGTATATGTACAAATGTAAATACTGTTACTGGCTTCTCAAAATTGTTGTAACAATGTATTTATTATTGATATAAACTGATATTAAGATTTTAAGATTTAAATCATAAATTTTCATTCATTGATAATTTTAGGAAATGGATCAAATCATGATCAAGTGAAATCACAATAGTGTAATATAATGGCCGAGGGATTTCGTTTTATGCCTTTGGGTTTAGTTAGGCTGAGAACCTTTCGGCTCAGTGCATGGGTTACTTAGGTGCAACATTAACACAGGTGTTCACATGCGCGTGCATCACAATAGCCTGAGATGGGAAACGGGGCTACACAGTGCGAATGACATCACACACCGGAAGCGCGCGGAGGATTTTGGGAGATTTTGAAAAAGTCAGTTAGTGGAGTTGAGATTAGACATCCGGACGAGAAGGGTCGACTTTCGCTTGCTCGCGGAGGCCTTGGGCAAGTGTCGCACGAGATGGGGGTCAGATAAAAAAGCCAGAATAGAAAGATTGTACCTCACTCTCCTTATGTCGAAAAACCTTTAAACTCAAAGGTAATAAAAAGTTTCGTACCTGAGCTGAGAAGTCGTAAGTGTTTTTCGTGTTTTGAGATTCCTATGTTCTATCTTTATGGACATTCGATGTACGTTTCACACATAGCGATATCATGGCTATGGTACAATAGGATTGAATGAGCAAGGATGAAATAAAAAAAAAAGAATTTTTTAATAAAAAGTTATTATGCTGGTTGTGAATATCTCTATCATGTTAAGTTTGTGTTTGGAGTTTGTCAGGGTATGTGATATTGGCAGTTAATGGTGGTTGACAAACTAAACTCGTTGCAATATAAGCTGACTACTTTCTGTCGGTACTGGTAAATTTATAGAAGACTGTTGATATACAGAATTAACACTGGTATTATCATGAAATTAGATGAGCCAGACAGAAAGTCAGCCCTTGAGCCACAGTTTCTTCATGCTTGATTTAGATTATAAAAAATGATAATCTTAAACTTGTTGATTTTTGATAGTTTTATTAACAAATGTCTGTATTGTTTTTTGATCCAGGATCATTTAAAATAGAAATAAAATGTAGATTATAAGGAACAAAAGTTCATTAAACAGCAAATAGGGAGATCGGTTTAAAAAATGAAAACTAAAATATCTAATTTCTTTGGACTAATTTAGCAGCATATTCAGTTTGAGAGCCACTGACAATAATAGTATCATCAGTATATCCGTTAACTGTTTCTCTCAAATGTTGTGTAATATATGATTAAAAATATGAAATTAATGAAACCCAATATGAAGCATGCTGAAAAATGGTTTCTATTTGTGAGCAGAATGAAAGTGAGGTCCTGAAAAAGATGAATGACTATTAAATTCAAAAAATTTCAACTTGAAGCAACAATTGATTTTCTGTTATCTATCCAGGGTTTCTTTTGGACTGAACTCTGGAAAAGACTTTGCTATAAAAATTCTTAACATGACAAGAATGACTTTGATGTATACAAACACAAAAGCAATGGGTCACTCACCTGATGGTGACACCAAAATCTTCAGTCAACTTTGTTGTTGGAGTCTTGCATATTTGTTTATGATCTGCCTATATTATGTACTATGAATGTCAACTGTTTAATAAAAGAAAATGGCTTCACATTAAAAAAAAAGACAAGAAGCAGACAACATCCCTCAGATACAATGATAGGTACAGACTGCACAGATGATCTAGCACTTATCACAGGTACACCTGCCCAAGCCAAATCTCAGCTACATAGCCTGAAGCAAGCAACAGGAGGCAATGGCTTCTACATGAGCTCAAATAAAACAGAGTTGATGTGTTTTATCTCCACTCAAAGTGGCAAGCTTCTGAAATTAGTAGACCTGTTCACATACCTCAGCAGCAATATCTCATCTACTGAAAGCAATGTCAACAGACATATAGGAAAGAAGTGGACTGCTATTGACTGGTTATTGATTATATGGAAATCTGATCTCTCTGATGAAATGAAATGAGATTTCTTCCAAACTATGGCTGTGACAGTACTACTGTGTGGATGGCCTGCCTGGACTGTAATGAAACACAAAGAAAAAGCTTGATGGGAACTACACAAGAATGTTTTGAGCTGTTTTTGACAAATCCTGGAAGCAGCACCCCATAAAACAGCTGCTGTACTGCCATTTACTTCCCATCTCACAAGCTATCCGAGTAAGACTAACAAGAAATGCTAGGCACTTCTGGAGAAGTAGGACAAAGTCTTAAGCTACTTTCTCTTTTACATTCCGACACATGGATGTACCAGTGTTGACTGACCAATGAGGACTTATATTGATCAGCTCTGTGTAGACACTTGATGTCCACATGAAACCTTTAAAACTTATCCTTTATTCTGTTCTTGATTTCACTTGGTGCCATCTTGATTAGGTTCTTTTCTACACAGCATAATCAATAAATTATAACATTTTGCAACAGAAGAATTTTAGTTTTCTGTATAAAGCTTTAGATTGTACTAGAAATTTACTCTGCATTTCATTGCAGTTAGAGTGCATTCAACCCACTGCAGAAAGATAAATGAAAGATCTGTAAAGTTTGTATTTTGAGCTTAAAAAACAAACAGTTTTGATCTTCTTAGTTCATAATAAATCACTCTACTCGTCTGCTTTTGGAAATAGGATCTTCAGCCACTGAATTTCATTTGTTTCTTTCCTTATGTCATTTAGAAGCCACAAATATAAAATGTGATGCGTACATTTTATATATATGCTATGCCACCAGTTCATTTTTCATTGCTTCTCTTATAGAATATCAACTTTTTAAAAAACGCAACAAACTTTCTTCTCAATGATGACTAACGGTTGAAACTAGTTGAGAACAATAAAAAAAATAACACTAAAGAATTATTTCTATTTTTTTACCACTTTTAGCAGTATCATCTTATATATATATATATATATATATATATATATATATATATATATATATACACACACACACACACAAAGTGTCACTCAATACATAAAGTGAATTTTACCAAAGGAGTTGGCAATAGAAAGTACTATTTATAGTTGCACTTTGCCAAGGAAGATTGTTAGCATGACCTTTTTTATTGATGGTTGTGCCTGGAACTTCTTTTTTTTACTAGAGAGTCTGTGTTTTGACTCCGTGTATTGTCCATCAGACATTCATCTGTAAATTTCACATGGTTTGCACTTCTCAGCCACCAAAAATTTAATGATGGACCTCTTTTCAAGCCTGGAATACTCTGTTAGATTTGCCGATATTTTGAATAGCTTCAAATCAAATATTTTTGTGTGATTAAAATAATTGTTGCAATGAAGCAATTTCAAACAATACAGTTTGCATTTATGGAAAAAACACTTTCGGAAAAAAAAAACAACCTTTATTTATTGAATGAACTTCAATAATTTTCAGTTGAGGAAACCGAAAAGAGTTGTATAAAGGAGCTAGGGGGTCTGGTGAATGCTACACTAGCACAATCCTGTATTCGTGAAACATTTTTTTTCAAATTGGCACTCACTAATCTAGACAACAGTATAGACATCATCACTTTATTACATAAATTGTTTAACTATGCACACATTGTTGATTTTTAGATTTAAAAATTTTAAAGTTTCACTCTTAATACTTTTTGTTCACACATTGTATTTATTATATTTGCCAACATAGAAAACTTGCAGTGAAATTAAAAAAAAAACAAGAAAACTATACAAATGTTACTTTGTATTCAATGACCCAGGGGCAATCTACTGATGTTTTAAATGGACAGCTATTGGTCTTGGATAAATTACAATGGGTATCATTTCTCCAAATGCACTTGTAATGCATCTTATATCTTTTTAAAACTTCCTGATGATAAGTTAATTTAAAGTTTGAAATAACTTCTTTTCGGATTTATAGTTTCAGTTCTGATTTTAAATGCAATATGTTTTATTCTCTAATTTATCGAAATTTAATTAGTAATTTAACTTTAAAATCTTTTTAGACAACCCAAATAATTTATTCTGATTCAGAATCTTTGTGCACACATTTTAGTTCAATAAAACTTAAGTTGTAGGAAATAAAGTGAAATGAACTTTTCATGACTATAAACAACAACTACAAAAGAAAGAGAGAGAAATAAAATGGAAATATTTTCCATGTGTTCTCACTTTGCTTAAAGTGTCACAGTGTTAATTAAATTTCATTAAATCTATAACAATTCCTTTTTCAATCCACTGAATGAACTAAAGCTGTATTAAAACTGAAGGAGCAGAACTTCTCTGTAGACTCTGTATGGTAATTAGATTTTTCAGACAACAGATGCAGTTGTTAAAGAATCTAGGGTTGTTGCAGCCAGAGGGGGTGCAGGCATCTTACTTTAAAAAAAAAAAAAAAAGTCTGGGTAGGGTTCGTCATCTGAGATGGGTTATTTACTGTTTCCATAGTAACTACATAAACTGTTTACTCCAACACTCTTCTTACCAATTTACTTTGATTTAAATAAAATAAAAAGAATCTGTAATAAATCCTGTGGTTTTTATCGTCTAAATTTATTTAGTACTGGATTTAAAATTTTGAGGATTGCTCTGAAATAAGAGTTGAAAAAAAAAAAAAATTTAACACTGAAAAATTTTAGAAAATTTTTTGGAAACTTTATTCTTCGATATCCCACACTTTTTCCCTCCTAACAACCATACTATACATTAAATATTGGTTTGGTTTTATGGCATATCAACCATTGTTTATTTAGTTTGGTTTAGTGTCATATTCAGGCCAGTTGTTGGGCGAGTGGAGGTCTTACCCCTTTGTAAAGGTGCTGTCTGCATATTCTACTGTCTCAGTTGACAGGGTGGTGAAAATGAATAAAACTAGTAACTTAATTTTTTCTAATAGTCTGTTTTCTTTTTTGTGATTATGCAATATGAATACTTTTCAAACAAATCTATTTGACCTATTGGTTTGGTTTGTTTTTATGGCATATCAACTATTGTAGGTTATTTAATACCAAATCCTTTTTATACATATATATTAAATGTATGATTTCTAAACACATTCTGTTGATAATATATTTAATATTAATCATTTGTTTGCACACTGTTTAATATTTTCAAGTATTGCTATGTATCACTAACAACTGAATTAAACTTCAGCCATTTGTTCACACACTGTTAAATGATCAAACAGTCCTATTTCAAAAAGTTCAGTTGAGCATAAGTACTCTGTTTAAATGTCAAACAGTTCTATTTGACCCATAGATATGATCCTATCAGGAGCTACCACTCTGAGCCTGAGTAGACCTGGGAGCAATGGCAATAAAGGGGTTCTCCACATTCTCCAAAGCTCCAGCATTACTGGAACCTCACCATCAGATTATTTAGTGTCATATCTAGGACACTCATTGGGGGAGTCTTACCCTTGTGCAGAGATGCAGTTGGTATATTCTGCAGCCCCAGCTGACTGGGCCAACAATATATTAAGTGGTTTAATTTACTTAGTTAAGATTATGTTGTAGGTTGGTTGGTTGTTTTGTTTTATGCTATATCAACCCTTTTTGGGTTATTTAATGACAAATTTAATTTCAAACAATTCAGTTTAGTATAAATATAGTTTTTTGTTTACAAACAGTTAAATGTAAAAGGTTTTATTTCAAACAATTTAGTTTAGCAAAAGTTCACAGTTTAGTTCTATTTGACCCATACATAGGACCCTATCAGGTGCTATCAATCTGGGCCAGAGTGGACCTGGGAGTGATGGCAATGAAGGTGTATTCCACATTCTCCAAAGCTCCGGCATTACTGGAACCTCATCATCAGATTGTTTAGTGTCATATCCAGGGCACCTGTTTGTGGGGAGGAGTCTTACCCCTGGGCAGAGAAGCAGTCAATGTATTCTACAGCCCCAGCTGACTGGGCCAAATTTATGTTGTAACCTAACAAAAGTTTACTGAATGAAAAATAACCAAAATCGACGTTGGAAATGAAATGGAAATCTTTATAACATTAACAAAATACTACAATACTCACCAGCGGTGTGAAGAAGGTAACCACTGCTATTGGTGACTACTTAGCATATTTTCCCTCCCTCACAATAGTGCCCAATGTATTTATCAGGAATAGGACATACCCCTTAATGTTCATAGGTAGGATATATAACATAACAGCTTACTTGATAGAATTTAGTACTAAGTATGTTGAACTATTGTATGTATTTACCCAACCCCTCTATCACAAGCAGGATGTGACACAAGGTCAATTTTTAAGTGGAGTAAAGCAGGTTTGACTTCAGAATTTTTCTTCAGATCTATTTGTCTCACCAAGGTGAAAGAACCTAGTCCACCCTACTATTTACCTATAACTGTAGAGAGAGGAGATGGATTCATGCCTTTCCCAAGGGCCTAGGCGTAAAGTGAAGTATCATGTAAATACTACTAAAAATGATACATGTCCTATATTTGCTATATCTAGTGTATGAAATTTATATGTAAATGTAATAACTATTATGGGACAGTGATCATTATATTTTACTGCAAAGGAAAAAAAGTTTTATTTTTTTTATTTTTTCCCCGGAGCCTGGGTTACTATTAATGTAATAGAAAATTTAAGGGGATCATGATCTTACCTTAAAAGGTACTCATCTGCCCAACTTCCAAAGAAGCAAAAATGTCAAAAAGAAACAAGAAACCAACCAAATTACCCCCAAAGCAATAAATGTCAGCATAGTATTACTAAATTATAGTTTTAGTAGTCTGTCTTGTATATTAAATTATTCGACTTTATCGGGGGGGTGGATAGAATTTTAATTCTGATACCATCCAAAACTATCCAATTAGTCTTCTGACTATTTAGTTAATAAATTTTACACTTTTGTCTGAAGGAGTGCACCGAAATATTGTTTATATTAAGGATTTTTTAATTTTTATTTAATTTTTGCATATATAAATAAAATGAGACATTCTTTTTAGCTTCTAGTGAGAGAAAAGATCTATCTTAAGTCTATTTCTAGTGAAATAATCGTGAATTTCATTGCCAATTCTAATATGATTTTACTAATAAGTAACTACTTGATATTTTATATTAAATAATAAAGTAAAACTGAAACAATTTCTTGTTATTCCTATTTAAAATTTTATTTTTCTCTAAAATATCAGAACTAACAATTGTGTTATGGGCACAATTTATTTTTCAAGGCCAATTTATATCTTGAAATTTCATTTGAATTAATTTTTTTTCAACATGAAATAATCTATTCGGTTCTAGTAAATGTGGGAGCTATGTTAAGTCTTTCCCTAATTTCATTATGAATTCTAATATGGTTACATAAATGTGTATTATCTAATATATTTTAGATGTTGAAACGGATTTGTACAAGTAAAAATACTTCAGTTTGATTATTGCAAAGAATGTTTGGATAAATAATACGACTTTTGTCTCATGATATTAGTTGCATTTCATGTTAGAAATTTATTTGCAAATATAACAACCATTATGGGACAGAGATAATAAATTTTATTGAGCAAGAAGGGCATCCTTTTGTGATTTAAAAAAAAAATATTGCAGTAGTGAAAGATTTGTCTCAGTTTGGAATGAATGATGTATTGTGTTAGCGATAATGCAAGGATGATATATTTATGTGATAGATAAAATAGGACAAAGAAGAAAGACTTTATTTATGTGCAAGTCAAAGTTAAAAGATGCATTGTAATGTGCTGATATATTGTTCTCGTATTGTAAGAGATAAAGATGATGATAAAACTTGTAACTAAGGGAATATGCAGGGGGAGAAAAAAAAAAAAAATGGAAGCCTATGCAAGGAAATAAAAAAAAGTATGTATTTCATAATTACCCTGTTTTCGCAAATGTAAGTTGTTAGCTTTTGTAAACAAAAGAACGATTGAACAGAGTTAAAAAAAAAATCCTCTTCCATCTGCAGAACTAATGGCTACAAAGGGTAATTTAAAGTCTATAAAAACAGTAATACAATTTGAAATATGATATGCCACAGATCTGCTTTTTCTACTACTACTCCTACTACTACAAAATCCCATCAAATATTTCTAATGATAATAAAATTCAATTTTTACATTTGAAAACTGAATTTTTCATTGAAATATTTAAAGATTATTAAAAAGTTGATAATAAACAGTTAGAAAGACCCTGAAAAGTTTTTCCTACCAAATATTTGCTGAAATAATCTTTGAAGCCTGATTCAAAATTCCTTCTTCAATATTTTCCATTTGATATTTCCTGTCGTTGTATTCACATTTCCTGCTTATTAAACTTACTTAATTATTTCAAAGTTATTTTTGTCTATCATCTTCTTTATTCCCACAAAATTTATATGAATGAATGAATGATGTTTAATTATTTCCCTTAAGGCAAATGAATGTATCTAGGCTATCTCAAGTTGAATCTTAAGAGAGAAATTTCTAATAATTTTCTTTGAGAAATTTATTTTAGTTTACTTCAGACAAACAATCTATAGAATTTTTAAATTCTGTTTCTCACATACCTACACAAGCATAAAAAGAGACGTTTTTAATTCCAAGTGTATGTTGTTAACAAGATAACCTTGACAACATAAATAAGATAAGATAAATTCCTTATTAACTGATTTCATGCCTATAAACATACACTAAGTATTTTGTTAGTGAGAAAAGACTTATTAGTGATTTTGTATTGAAAACATCGAGTCCATTTTCTGTATAAATTCATATACCAAACAAAATGTTAATGGAATTTTATAGTTCACTTGTATCCATCAAAATGAAAACTGAACTTTTTTTAATAGACAACTCTTTTTTTTTTTTTTTTTTTTTTCCAGGGTGGGGTCTGAGTCTTTAAAATGAAAAGTTATTGTTGCACACTGATATACTGTGATTAGTCTCTTCATCTTGATTGTTATGATAGTAACAATGTTTCAGCTACAGTACTTTTTTTTTCAGGTGCCTGACATTGTCTCTTACATTCTCGGTATTTCAAACTAAACTGATTCGATTCACTGAGATAGATTGTTCTTATGCCACTGTAGAGATGTTGCTTGTCTGTTTCTGTGAACCAGAGATTCTGATTTTTTTTTTTTTTTTCATGCATTGTCTATATCCACTAGACCATTGTCCTATAAGACAATGATGCTGTCTATATAAGCATTAATTGATGAAAGTATATCAAGTTAGTTAGTAGTTGTGAGTTCAATCCTTGAATCAAGCAATGCATGAAAATCATATAATCTGGTTTAATGAAAGACAGACAAGTAATTAAAGATTTTTGATGATGTTGTATATGATAGCAGATTTTTGTATGCATGTTGCCATAACACTGCAAAAACAGTACATGATAAAGATTTTTGTTCTTGCCATAGTGTTAAAATCCTTTTACTTAGAGAATGATAAAACATTCTATAATATAATGATTAAATAATGATTATAATAAACAAAATAATAATAATCATTATAGGATGATCTTAAAGGCCACCAAAGGCATCCATTGTTTAAGAATAAGAATGCCTTGTTCTTTCATTGTTGTGAATCTTTCTGAAAGGAACTAAAAAGCTACATTTTTTTTTTCTGCTCATCACATTAGTGATATTCTTGTTTATGACATTTCTAATCTCTATGGTGAAGTCTTTGAGAGAATTACTTCCCAAGATTTTTCGTGCATAGTATAAAGCTCAATGTTATTTGATACAGGATACATAAAAATTGTACTGCTTTTTATTACAAGACAAACAAGAGATGAAATGAAGAATTATAGTTATTGGGATCGATGTCTTAATCCTAAAGTTGTTTACTGTCTGTTCATTTTTCATGAATTTTACATCAGGTTTTATGCATTTATTAAATGAACTAATATTAGTATTAACAATATCCCCCCACTACCTTTTTTTTTTTTTTTTTTAGTTTTTATTTAAATATGATTTTTTAAAAGTGTAAAACTCATTTTTGCTGTTTTTGTTTTCTTTCCTCCTAAACAGGAAGGATTTTTCTTGTAAATAATTCCTTTGTTGTTTTAAGAGAGAAACATCTTTGTATTTATTTTTCCTCTGAGCATTTTCTTACTTTTCATGAAAACAAGGTATAGTCTGCATATTTTAAGGTATTGCTCAGCTGAAGAGATATTGTGAGTTAACAGTTAGCTAAACAGTGCTGGATTAAGATTTTGTTGGCCTTTAGGCTAGAAATGTGAAACCTCAGTAATATTTTTAAAAAGTAGTCAGTTAAAGAAAAAAAATTTTGTGAGATAAGAAAATTAAATTTCAAACATTTACTTGTGATTTCTTGGAAACAAATTTCTCCAAAATATCTACAAATTATAAGTTATCGTGCCCATTGGCCTAGTCGGTAGTGTTCGCCAATTACCCAGGAGATCAGGGTTCAATGTCTGGTTAATTCATACCAAAAACTCAATAAATGATACTTGATGCCGCCTTGCTTAACACTCAGCATTATAAGGTATGTATCAAGGGTAAAGTGGAGCAATCTAGGGATAGGAGATGTGCCCTCCCCTACACCTCGGTGTATTAGCTAATGATAAGGGAGCCTTCGGGTCACCCTCGACTACAGTCGCCAGCTTTACTTATAAGTTGTTAAGAGATCATTTTCAATTGTCATGTGAATAAGTCTGTTTAGTCCTTTCTTTACTATCGTTGATTTGTGTATGTTCTTTAAAATATTTGATCTTAAATAAAATGACTGGAGAGAGAAGTTTCTCTATTATTAAAAAGTAGATTTATTTTGCTATTTTGACTTTAGGAAATGAAGAAATTAATCTACTTTTTACTAAAAAGGTGAACTTTTAATCTCTGGAAACTCTCTAATTGAAGGTTCTAAAGCCCTTGATTTAATCCATCACCACCACTAAATGAGTTTATAAAATCTTATAATCATATCAGTCAGTAACTCTCTGTCACATAAAATGTATTGAGTGCTCAACAGTTTGGATGTGAATTGCCAGACTGCCTACACCAATGATTTTCTTTTATTATGCTGAAGGCTTGAGCAAGATCAGCCTAATTTTGTGAATTAGCTGTAACTATAGAATAGTACACTACTGGTTCATAGATTCTCCAAACAACAACAGATTTTCAGTTTTCTTTCTCCCTGACTGGTTGCCTTATTAAGGCTAAAGAACTCAATCTATTCTACTATTTATCTATAGCGAAGCAGAGAAGGGCATTAACATGAAATAAAGCATAGTTTTGTCCTGGATTTGTCCATTTTCTCTGATGATAACCCTTATTCCATACTGATTAATGATAGTCATGTGCTATAAATAATTAAAATCTAGTTGGTTGGTTGGTTTTTATAAACTTTGCAGGTTATTTAATGCCAAATCCATTTTTATACAAATAATCATTTCTATTACAAACAATTCAGTTTAGCATAAGTACGCAGTTTTAATGTAAGTACAGTTTAATTGTCAAAAACATTTCTATTTCAAGCTATTCCGTTTCTAATTCAAACAATTCAATTTAGTATAAGTATAGATTTTGTTTACACACAATTGAATGTCAAAACATTTCAATTTAAAAAAATTTAGTTTAATGTAAGTACAGTTTCAATGTCAAAAACAGTTTTATTTCATATAATTCAGTTTAGAATAAGTATGCAGTTTAAATATCAAAATAGTTCTATTTCAAGTAATTTAGTTTTGCATAGGTATGAAGATTTAGTTCTATTTGACCCATAGATAGGACCCTATTAGGTTTTACCACTCCGGGTCAGCGTGGACTTTGGAGCAATGGCAATGAAGAGGTGCTCCATATTCCCCAAAGCTCCAGCATTACTAGAACCTCACCATCAGATTGTTTAGTGTCATATCTAGGACACTCTTTTTACTATGCTACTTATTTTCATGATAAATATTTTAATCTTTTACTCAGCAGTTTGGATTATACTTGCTTGCACACATTGGTGAAAAATCTGTGGCAAAAAGGCCTGCTATACTTGTCTTCAATGAGACGACCATTATTTATTCATCATCATACGTATTTTGTTGTTTTTTACAATTTTCGTATGCAAACGATGGTTTTCAGCCTGCACAACTAGTTTTCAAGAGGCTATTTGATACCTCTCTCATAGTAATTAGTTAAAAGAAATAAGTCATATTTTTGATAGTTTAGCATTATTACTAAGAAAGATAAATTTTTATTCATAAAGTCCAGATCATCCCCTCCCCACTCTCAAGTTGTTATAGATTTGTTAAATCACTACAAAGCAAACAAATAATTCTTTTTCACTTAGTTTGTATACAAATAATTTGAAACTGATAATACATTGTGATCAAAAGAGGAAATTTTTTTTAATTACTAGTAGAGAATTGGCAAATAGACGGGCCTATCAAAGTCGGTTTATATGTAATACAGGAAAAGAAACTCCAAAGAAATGGCATGTTTGAACAACTTGATATTGATATTGCAAGTCTCTTATGCAGATGTCTAAAAAGCAAAAGATGTTGAATAAGAAAAAACAATGAATAAAAGAATTTTAAAATCTTCTGTGATCTAGATGATTTAGTTTATTTGTTTAATAGCATATCAATTCTTGATGGGTTATTTAATGCTGAAATTTTTTTTTTTTTTTTTTCAAATGGTTTGATTATACTTGTAACTCGATTTTTCTATTGGATTTTCTTTTTAAATGACTTTTATTTATGTAGAATGATTTGTTTGTACACAGTTTTAATTATTCCTATCTCACTCCAATAATTTTCAATCAATTTTAGGATGAAGTAATCATTCTTCATAGAAATATTTTTTGCATAGTTATATAGCATCAAGTATTCCTATCTGTTATGGACTATCTTTTAAATAGATCTATTTGGTCTATAGATGGAACCAAGTGGGTACTGCCACTCTGAAAATAATGGTAATAAAGGGATACTCCACCTTTTCTAGAATTCCAGATGCAGTTTAGTGCCATAGCCAGGACAGCCATTTCTAGCCTGGTCTTATTCCTTTGTAGAAGATGAAATCAGCATATTCTAAACTCCGCTAATAGGGCTGTCTGTTATGTAAAGATGGTTTCGTTCTTCATAAAAACAAAGTGAAGATCTCTCTGTTTTCAATTTATACTTAATGTGATCCAACATCTGGTTCATTAATTTTTGCCAACTTTGAAATCTGTGTTTCTTATTAAATTTATTTCAACCAGTGTCAGCTTCCCTCATAATGTATCTAATTATAAATTGGTGAGGATAGATCTCTATATTTATTAGCTATCATTGGAGTTTATAAAAAACAGTGAAAATTTCACTAAATTCTTTTGAATTGCTACTCTTCCTTAGTTAGAATTTTAGAAATGTGTTACTTAAAATTCTGTTATTTAAAGTTTATATTTTTTAACACTCTCAATTGTGAAGCTGTGGCACTTAATTAACCCATTTGGCAAATCTACTTTAAACAAACAATAATAATAAAAAAAGGATGATATATAGCAATTATAAATATTGTTTCCAGTTCAAATAGTACAGAATAAAACTTTTCCTGTGATTAAAGTTTGTCAAAAAGTATTGAGACTGATACTTTTAATTTTAAAATTTAAGTGAAAACATGTACAGCTGGATAATTAAGTGATGATATCCAGAGGACGTCTAAATGAATTGGTGCTTATTTGGGGGGAAAATATTATGGCGCCAGTATCAATGTTTTTAGTGAAACACAGGATTGTAAAAGTGCAGTACCCGCCATACTTATGAGAACCAAACTATGTGGAACTTTTTCTTGTTTCCAAAACTGAAAATTCATTTCCATTTTAAAAGTTGTAGATTTGGAGAGCATTAAAAGAAATATGTCTGTGCAGTTTTTCTCCATGTCAAAAAAAAAGGTGTTCGAGGGATATGTTAACCAATGGAAAACTCACTTGAATAAGTATTTAATTTTTGGAACTAAAATGAATCAGTTGAATAAAAAATGAGGCAATTGAATTAAGGTTTATCTTATATTGATCATAAATGTAGGTATCGCATATATATATCCCTCTGCATGAGCAGGATGCAACACAATTTTAAATAGAGTTTAACAGGTTTGAATTGAGTTTTCCTTCTCTTACATTGGTTGCCATATCATGGTTAAAGAGCCCAGTCTGCCTTACTACTTACCCACAGCTGGAAGGAGAATTGGATTTATGTCTTTCCCAAGGGTATTAGCTCTCTTTATTTTTTTATGTTGCAAAGATATTTCCTCAGTGAAATAATCTGGATAAGTACCAGGAAAGAAAAATTCTACTTAAAATTTTATAGTTATTTTCAATATATCAAGAATTTGAATGATTAAAAAATGAAAGTGTGGATGCTGAATCCTGGAAATTATCATTCAATTCCAATTCAAAATTACTCTATTCTCTAAGTGAGAGCAATTTAAATGGACTGCTCTAATAATTAAAAAAAAAATCTTTCTTTGCTGTTTTTACTCAGTTACAAAATATATACAAAGATAATGAGAGTTTTAGTTATAGATTGATGGATTTGTTTTTTCATTAAGTAAGAATCTTTTTTTTTTCTCTTAATGGTGTTTTATGTTGATGTTTCTGTTTAGGAAGGAGTGAAGAATTTTAATTAGCATTTCACAGTTCACAATGGTCCATGATGATATTGATGTTTCTGTTTAGGAAAGAGTGATTTTTTTTTTTTATTAGCATTTCATAGTTAATAGCTGTCAGTGATGATTTGATGAATCAATTTAGGAAGGAGTGAATAATTCTAATTAGTATTTTATTATCTGACAATGGATTTATTCTCTAAGAGTATTTCAAGTATATTGCTCAAATAAGTCTTACTATGATGTGCCATTTGTGTTAAGTTACAAGAACACACACACAATATATATATATATATATATATATATATATGTGTTTGGAAGAAAATCTCATAATATGATAAAAGAAAGTCAATATGGAAAATTAAATTGGCATGTTTTAATACAGAACAAATCCTAGTTCAGAATTTAATTTATGTAGGATATCTATAAAAAGAAAAAAGTGTCACATTTCTGTCCCTTTTGTCACATGTTGACTATTTAGCAAAATAAAATTTAATTTCTGATGAAGTTATTCTTAGTGAAACATGTCAATTATTTAATTTTTCAAGTTGTTTTCCATTTCACATGTTGTTTTCAGATCTAAAATATATTTTAAAAATTTCTAAATTTTAGCAACATCATAATGTACAAGGAGCATAATAAATAGAATCATATCAAATAGACTTCATGATTCACAAATTCAAAAATTTTCAGTTCAAGAAATTCTGTTGTTTATAGATCTCTTTCAAACTCTTAATGTCTCAACATATTCATGTATAATGGCTATAACAACAGTATCTTTTTTCAGTATTTTTAAACCTTTCAATGATATTTGAAAAAACAATTGTAACACCAACTTCTGATTTTAAAGTCTTATCTATTTCTCTCTCCCTCTGTGTGTGTGTGTGTATATATATATATACACACTGATGAGAATTTTAGAAATATATAAAAGATAATTTAGCAACTTGTAAAATCTCTAAACATTAAAGCTGATCTGTATGTTCTCTGAGGCAGACAAAATTTCCAAGTGTTATTCTCAAGAATTTTGGTAAAACTTTGAAACAAATTTGAATTTGGTTTTCGCTTCAAGAATTAAAATTCACAAATAATTACTCATTTATTAATGAATTTCTGAAACATTAATGTTTACCTTGTGATGAAATTGTACAAAATATTTGCAGTTAATGCTAGTGTTGTAATTAATTTATGTGATTCTCTTTCTTGCTTTTTAACTCTTTGCTTTGTTTAGAGAAAAATAAAAGGCAAATTTCTTAGACAAAGCTTGATAATTTTTATCATTCAGGATTTTTGGACTATTATTGTCTTCATCTTTATATTTATAATGTTTCGGCCGATATATCCTCCAGCCTTCTTCAGGTCTTTCTTGTTAAACTCTGGAGCCTACACAGAACTTTGGAACATGTGCTTTATTCAATCCATGGGGGTACCTTGTTCTAATTCTGTTAGCCATCACCTGGTATAAGTGTTAAGTATTCCTGTATTGTTACTAGCCTGCAGTCAGGATTGAACCTGCAACCTTCAGATGATTGTTTCTTTAGTAGCTTAGGGAACCAATGCCTATAACTGTTACGCTATGTGTTCTGCTGGACAGTTCAGAGTGAATTTTTGGAACTTATAAACTTAATTTTCATACATCAGTATGATCATTTTTTCTTTCTGTATAAAATGCAATGGATTTAGGCGCTACTTTTCGGCCACATGTAAGTTGATGATCTTGGATACTTTTTTGAAATTGGCTGAACAAATATAAATAACATTCAGGTTATAACATTTTTACATAATGTCTATTAGGAAAAGTAAGGTTCATATATGAAGTATACGTGCCTCTTTCCGTTCTCCAACCTAAAAAAATTGGCACATTTGATTTCTCCCTTGCTACCACTGTTTACAAAGCTGTATTCTGATTCCTAACAAGATTATCGTTAATTCAAGTAGAAACGTTGTTATCATAGTCTGCTGATGGATTCTGCTCAGATTTTTGAAAATTTGATTTATTTATGAGGAAAAAATTTAAATTGTGACTGTAAATTGTTCTCCATCCATTTCTTTCTTGAATAATAATCATCTTTTCTCTTTTGGATTTTAAGTTCATACAAGAATCTCTGGCTGGGATCATCTTCATTATGTTGTTGCTGACACTAGTATCATTTTGAAAATTTTGACAGAAAAAAAACAAAAATAGTATTTAATTTGTGATAGAAATTTGCCAAAAATATTCTACGAGATTGGCAAATTAATCTGTTTTTAAGTGATACTTTTGGGATGTAAATGACCAAAATCATCCAATAAATATGGCATTACGGTTAATAAGATATTGGTCACCATTTGGTATCAACCTAAAATAATTCTTTCAGGTTTCATCTAGTTAAATTCTTAACTTACACCCATTTATAACTTTCATTCAATTTCATCTGATGTTTTGTTTTCTGGTTCATTTATTGCAACTGCTGGAGAAAATTGCTGTAAAGCTGCTCATTATTTTGACACCAAATTTGATGCTGTGCAGAGCAGGTTTCAGAAAAAATTATGTGTGAAGGAAATTAACAACTACAAACATGATTTTAATTGCAAAGCCCAATGCAGATGATACACACATTTTTTTAAAAAAAATGATGATACACACATTTAAAAAAAAAAAAAAAAAAAAATTTGGAATCGTCGTTTTTGCTGGAAAAGGCAACATTGGGAGCAAAAGTAAATTACAAGTTGCAGAAGGAGAAGGGTTAATAGAATCCTGAAATGCTATTCATTCTCAATTTTGTTATTTATTTATTTATTTTTTTTTCATATATTTTTCTTTGTAGCTTTTGAAAAGTTATAATCTTGCATTTGGGTCTCTCACTATTTTTGCTAGGATGATTCCGGGCTAGAAGTTTTCCTTTTTCTAAATTAAACTTTCCAGGAGACCAGGGTTCAATCCCAGGTCGGGTTATACAAAAGACTTTAAAAGTGGTACTCAATACCTTTTTGCTTAACACTCAGCATTATAAGGTATGTATCCAGGGTAAAATGGAGCAATCCAGGAAAAGGAGTAGCGCCCTTCCCTACATGTCGGTGTAGTAGCTATTGAAAAGGGAGCCTTCGAGTCACCCTCGACTATGGTTGCAAACTTTACTTTACTTTATATAATGTGAACTTCAGTTCAATAATCAATTAGATTTTTTTTTGTCTGTTCATTTAAAAAATATTCATAACCGTTAATCTAATTTTAGAGATATTTTACAAAGTCAACAGCAATGGGTAAAATACTACAACAGACTTGACTCTTTAGACTTGGTTGTCAACCAGGCTAGGAGGAGGACAACTCTACTGCAATAGTCCTGCTAATTTGGATAACAAGAAAAGACTTGTGGTATGTGCAACTGCTTGCTTTCTATACAATAATGCCCAGGCATATACTTTGATCTGGATGAAGATCCACGGTGTCATGAGACGAATGAATGCCACACTTTCTGAGATATTTTCATAGAGGTATGTGATATGGTTATCATCTTGAGAAATAGACATGACAACTCGAGTCCAAATTCTGGATGAAGCAGTTTGTATTTCACTTTGCACTAATGCTATTGGGAAAGGCATGAATACTTCTTCTCCCAACTATTGGTAAATAGTAGGATAGACTATGCTCTTTAGTCATGATAAAGCAATTAATCTATCAGGAGGAAAAGTAAATTCAAACCAGCACAATTTCATTGAAAAATTAACCTTTTCTTGCATCCTGTCTGTAATAGAGGGGTTGGGTAAATACAAACTGCGATACTTTAGCCTTTCTGAACACATTTTTTTATTGTCAGAATTGAAATGTTTCTATTTCTAAATAGAGAATTATCTTAGAATAGTCGCATGGTTTTGTTGATTTTAATCCCATAAATTTCTGTAATGTAAAATAATTTTACTTCACATTTCATTGGACTTGTTTAGGTTTGCAAACATGAAAGTTTTGTATTTGTCTTTTCATAATGGTCAAAACACATCACAATTCCTGCTGTTAAGAAAACCAGTGCCAAAAAGGTAATAATTTATTACACATTAGTTCATAACTCTTGTTCTTTGAGAGAAACCATAAAAGAAAATGTTAATTTGGACCAATATCCAGTGAATTTTTTACTTCTTGCCTGCTGACTGCTGTGTTAAGTTGTTTTAGCCATAGGAAGCCATTTTCACCTTTCGGATTCCTTTGTTGAGCTTCCAAAATTCAGCAACTTATCGCACAAGGCAGTTGTTTGTTTGTTTTTTTTTTTTTCCATTTTGGGGCTTTTTTGTACTGAAATGAAGAAAAACATTTTGATGATAAGAAATTGTAAATAATATGGACACTTTTAAGGAAGTTTTGTTGCAAAATAAACTGATCCTGGCATCTACCAAAATGTGCGAAGAAAGTGTTCGCCAATGGCCTGGGAGACCTGGGTTCAATCCCAGGTCGAGTCATACCAAAGACTCAAAAAATGGTACTTGATGCCTCCTTGCTTAACACTCAGCATTATAAGGTACGGATCAAGGGTAAAGTGGAGCAATCCAGGGAAAGGAGTCGCGCCCTCCCCTACACCTTGGTGTAGTAAGCTATCGAAAAGGGAGCCTTCGGGTCACCCTCGACTATGGTCGCCAACTTTACTTACTTAGACTACCTGTAAATCTGTTAGCGTTTCATTGTAACAGTGACGTTAATGCTTTCATATAGAAAGAATGGAAGATTCTAATCAACTATTCCTCGTACAAATAATTTGCACACATTTATATGGTATAAAGCATTCCTATCTAATACAAATAATTTTTAAACAAATCTATTTGACCCATAGACATGACCCTAACAGGTGCTACTCACCAGGTAAGAGTGGACCTTGGATTGCAACAATGTTAATGAAAGGTTGCGGCACACTCCCACAGAACTCCAGATCTGGAGCCTCACTATCAGATGCAGGTTAGTGTTATACTCAGGAGACTTCTTTTGTGAGATTCTTACTCCTTTGCAAAGAGTAGCCAGTATATTCTAAGCCCTGCTGACAAGGTGGAAATAAGATTTATAAAAGAACATTCTTTGATAATACTAGAATGTTGCCCATAATACATGGGCCATAGAATGGATAAGGGGAAAATCTTTTTTATAAATGCCAAATTTTTTTTAAAGAATTTTGTTCTCTGCCTCGTTTGGAATTGGTTTAGGGGAAAAATGATTTTAATCTTACAAAAACATTTGATTTGGGGCTATTCAAAATGGCAACTAATCAAACAGTGCTCAGGGCTTGAACAGAGGTCTGTCATCAAATTTTTGGTGGCTGGGAAGTGCAAACCATGTGAAATTTACAGAAGAATGTGTCGTGTATAGAAAAGCATGTTGTAATAAAAAAAGTTGACAAATTGGCTGAACATGGGTATACCACTTTGAGCCTGAGTCAAAAAAGACAGTCCCTGAAATGGAAACGTGCTGACTCTCTGGTAAAGAAAAAGTTTCAGGCTTCAGAAAAGAAGGTCATGCTGAACAGTCTTCTGGAATATAAAAGAACCAATCACTATTGATTTCTTTGGAAAAAAATTCACCTAATTTATTGAATGGCTCTTGTAAGATGATGTTTTGATTTGGGGATTATAATTTTGATTTGGTAATATTAGGTTTTGTGTTCCATTCTTCTGCTGTCTCTTGAGATGATGATCAATTTAAACTACTGGGAAATTAAAGTTGACTCCGTACCCACTTGACCTTTAAAATGAGTTTATAAGTAACACATAATCTGTAAACAAATGTATTTTAAGTATTTTTTTAATTGTTGTCACTCATTAAATAAACTAATTTTTATTGAATTCTCTGTTTCTATCATGGCAACTTTATTTGAAAAATATTTTTGATTACATAGAAAGTCCAAATATTTGTTGTTAGCATCAGGATATGCGAGTTAAAACAAAATTTGATATTAAAAATAGTTTAAGACTTGCTTTAAGAATTCAAAAATAACTTTCATTTTTAGGAAACAAAAATAATTAATGTTTTTATGATAAAAAAGTGATAATTTTTAAAAAATGGCGTTAAAGGAATTTTTTTTTTTTAAAGAATGTAAAGTCAATATTTTTTTCTTTGATAACTAACTTTATGCTGTTTTCTTGCAATTAAAACTTGGAAATTATTTGAATCATTAAAATATGTATTTTTCAAAGAAGTGATTCATTGTAAAAATTTAATGTCTTCAGTACCTACTTTATGGCCAGCATGAATTAATCCCATTTTATGTGGATATATTTTGAAGTTATGAATGAAATAGAAAATATGAAAGGTGTATCTAGTTAGGTATGAATAAAAACAGCATAACATGTTTCGTACATTATAACTGAACACTGGCTGAAGCCAGTTTTATTTTTGAAGGTCAGGTGCGTGAATCATAGAAAAATTCGGCAAGCATGACAAAGTAAAGCTAACTCAATTCCAGCTCCATCAGTTCACCTACATTCTTTGTTATGTTATCTATGCTAGCAGCATTTTAAATCAAAAACTGCATTCATGAACCATTTAAGAGCTGAGATAACTGAAAAACAAATCAGACCAAAATTATCAGCACTGCTTAAAAGTGATCAAAAATGAGTCAACACCTTATAGATGTGTGTGTGTGTGTGTGTGTGTATATATATATATATATATACATACACACTTACACTTCTTGTGTGTAAATAAATATCTATATTCGTAGTGCAGGTGTTTATGTAAGTATGAGTATATATTTGTGTGCGCATGCTTATATATATATATATAAGATGTGTGTGCTTATATATATAATATGTGTGTGCTTATTTTTATATATATATATATATATATATATATATATATATATACATACATTTGTGTGTGTGTATATATATATAAAGATGTGTGTGCTTATTTATTTTTATATATATATATATATATATATATATATATATATATATATACACGCACACACATTTCTTTAAAATCTAAATGAAGATGTGTGCACAACATAATAAAATGATGTCTATGTTTTATCTTGGTGAGTCAATACCAATTTAAAAATAAAAATCATAAACCCAGTCTCAATACTTTTTGAACACTAGTTTTTGGTGAAGCTCAAAATTGTGCAAATTCAGCCCTTACCAATACTTTGTATATGAAGCCCATGAGCCTTTTTCTTGTTTACTAAACTAAAAATTCATCAAGTGTAAAGATTTGTAATGTAGAAGACATGAAAATTTTTTGAAAGAATCTAACAAGGTAGATTTACTCTATATCATTTCAGAGGTGTTTTGGCAAATAGAAAATTAATGTTTCATTTCTTCTTCATTTCTATCTTGTTAAATAAAACTTCTGTCTTAAATTTTTTTTTTTCTAATGGAAGTTTTGCTGACTGATTGGGCTGAATAACAAATATCTTTGCTAATCAAATATTGGTTGTGACTACACATGTATTTTTGTGTAACTTTTTTGTCAGAAATGATCAGATAGTCTTAAATACATACCAGAAATTGCTGAGACCATTGAAACTCTTTGTATTTTTTATGTTGTTAAAACAACAGGTTTATTCATCTTGTGTTAAATGTATAATGAAAGAGTGGGGGAGAAAAAGTTCTCTTAGCTCTTAACCATAGAACCTTAAATATTTATACAGAGACTTTAAATTGATTGTAGTGATAGATCTTTGAATATATGATAATATTTTTTTGCAGATCCAACTTTGCTTCTTTTCCCACCTCCTTTTGATTCTCCTCCTTGATATTTTTATCCCTACCTCACGGTTTTTCATTTTATTTCTTCACACCATATTTCATTCCTTCCACAGAAGTAGCTATTTAACACTATAGCTAGTTTAAACTTAGGGGTTCAATCCTGATTTTGCTATCCCAAAATTATATTCCTTGGAGTATGAATAGAATTGAGATTGTTCTTCCAATCAATACTGCCAGTCTGACTAAACATGACAGTTATATGATCAAAATAACATAAGAATAAGATTTAAGTTGTTTTTTTTTTTGTTTTTTTTTAAAACAACTTAAATCTTATTCTTAAGTTGTTAAGAGAGTTGAATGAAATTTAAATCAAGGCAATTACACTAGAAATAATATATATATATATATATATATATATATATATATATATATATATATATATATGGTAGATTTTGGTAAATCTGACAAGATGATAAAAATAAGTGGAAAGTGGATAAAACAACTCTGAAAATGGATTCAGTGAATTCTTTTTTAAATAAAGAACAAAATATCATTACTGAATCTGTTGTCAGTGTTGGTTTATTCACTTTTCCACTTATATATATATGCAGATAAATTAATCAATATTGATTTTATTTCAAGAAATTTGTTGATAAATGAGAATATTATTCCATTTTTCTTTTGAAAATTGTCAATGGATGCTGAGGTTGGATAAATTAATGATCAATCTGTTTCTGTTTTCTTTAAAATTGATTTTGTCTGAATTTTTTGATGCTGATGTCTGGAATCATCTTTGCTTTTCATACATGAAATAGAAAAGAGTTGAATGAATTTTTTTGGGGGGAGGGTAATAGGCACGAAGTTTCTTACACTGAGTGATAGAACCTGTTAAGGTCCCATTTATGAGTCAAATAGATCTGTATGAATTATAAGTATTAGATTGGAGTACTTGAAACTTTAGAACTGTAAATGTAGATTATTATAATTATCAAATAGGAATAGTTATCTTAAATGATACACTTGTGTATATAATTATTTGGTAGGAATACTTGATACCATGTCACTGTGGGCAAACAAATAATTATTAGAGGCAGATAAAAAAAGAATGTGATTCCCAAAAGAAATTATTGCCAGGAAATGTTAAAAACATAAAAAGTTTTGATTCTAATCAACCATTATTTAACTGATCGATTATCAAATAAACCAAACCAGTTTTCTTTTAAAACCATATTCCAAAAAAAAAAAAAAGAAAGTTAATCTCAATTTTTCTCTGTAACTAGCTGTAGGTGGTGGTGTAATGGTTAACAAGCTAGACTAGCAAACCCTCACAAGTAAGTTTGCGACTCACTGAGTGCCTCATTCATCATATGGTCTTGTGCTGCATCTAAGCAAAATGTTTAGTAAATTACTTGTTATGCTGAAAAATTATGGCAGCTAATATTTTCTTTGATTTGACTTCAATTCTTAGTAATCTTTATCCCACTGACTTTTTTTTTCTTTTCCCTTTTTTCTCTCCTTTAGATTTGATTTCACTTTAATTTTACCTTTGATCCCCCCCGCCCCCACTACAAAAGTAGAGGAGGAGGGATCAAAGGTGAAATTAAGTGGGAAAGAGAATTGTCAACTTTCTATAGCCTTGTAGTCTATGGTCTTTGCCATAGAAATATTCTTGGTTAGATTTTTTTTCTAAACTTCTTGAATCTTTAGGAAACATCTAGATATTGTAGAGTTCCAAAAAGTCAGAGAATATAGATATAAATTTCTAGATTTTGCAGCAACATGGATACCAGCTGATTACTCTTTTGTTAGAGCCCTTTCTCTATTTTGGAAATTTATTAAGAAAAAAATATAGCAGAACAAAGTGTTCTGCTATATTTTTTTTCTTACACATATGCACATTTGGATAAACCTTTACTTAATAAAAATTTATCTTATATTGATATTTTTAAGAGTTCTATGCTTAAAAAAAAAAGCAGAGTTGGTTTAAAAGCTAAAATGATAAAATTTGGTAAAATTATGTCTTCCATAATGCTGACTTTGAAAACTAATTATTGATAGATCTTGGAATGTTTTGCATGAAAAACCCAAGCACTGAAAAGTATCTTTGTGGAATAATTGTCTTTATAGACTATTGGTTGGTTGGTTTTATTGCATGTAAACCTTTATTGGGTTATTTCATAGTTCAACTCATTTTTTTTTTCTTTTTTTTTTTTTTCGCTGTTGCAAATGACTAATGATGATAAATAGAATGAATTATAGGCACCATCCAACGTTTTGAGAATATGAATATGCAAATAATCTAAAAAGTCAATAAATGGAATCAAATGAAACAAAGAATAAAGTGAGATGATATTAGTCTAAGTCTAAATAACAAAAATATGGAAAAAGATAGAAACATTATTTTTAATCCATTATTTTACGCAGCTTCTGTAATAATGAACTTGCTTACTGCGATTCCGCAGACCATCGCTTTAACCATTACACCACGAGGACACCCCACTTCTGTAATAATGAAGATTATGGCATTTTTCAGGTCTTTGGGTGACTCTGTTGAGAAATTCTTCTTCGTAGCATTCCTCAGGGTAATAAAGAGGATTACTTTGCAATGTCCATCTTGTCTACATGCAATTAACACAATTTGCATATATTTATATGGTTTCAACTATTCCTATTTTATACTAATAAATTTCAAATCCTTCTATTTGATCCGTAGATGAGACCTTAACTACCATTCTGAGTCAGAATAGGCCTGGGACTAAAGGCAACGATGGGTTGACTACACTCTCTTTGCTCAGTCGGCTGGGGCTGTAGAATACACCGACTGCTTCTCTGCAGAGGGGTAAGATCCCTCCAACAAGTTTCCTGGATATGACACTAAAGTACCTCTTTATTACCATTATTGCCAGGTCCACTCTGGCTCAGTGGTAGTACCTGACAGGGTCCTATCTATGGGTCAAGTAGAGTTAAACTGAATTGCTTGAAATAGGGCTGTTTTGACATTTAAACTTCGTACTTATGCTAAACTGAATTGTTTGAAATAGAACAGTTTTGACATTAAACTGTGTGCAAACAAAACTATACTTATACTAATCTGAATTGTTTGAAACTTTATCATTTTTTTGGCATTAAATGACCTGAAAAAGGTTGATATGCCGCAAAACCAAACATCCTCTACACGCTCCAGAACTGGAGCCTCACCACCAGATGCAGTTTAGTGTCATATCCAGGATACTGCCCCACTTTTTCTTTTCTTGGTGGTAGGTCTTACCCTTCTGCAGAGGATGTAATCAGCACATTCTAAGTCCAAGCTGACTGGATGATCTATCATCAATAATCAGTAATCTAAATCTATTAATGGAATGAATTAGTTACTGACTAATCCTGTTGTCTACAGCCAGATATTTTTTTTCTCTTTTCAACACGTTTGTACATGTCATTAACATTTAGGTAATCTATAAAAAAATCTTGGTGATAGATTCTCAACTGATAAATTCTATTCAAATTTGAATTACTAATTAAAATATTTCTCAACCAATAAAGTAATTTGATTAACCACAAAAATTCAATGCATTTCAGTTGTATAAGCTCTTTCAAAAAAATGCTTAACTGAAACATTATACAGTCTCGAAGATAATGTCAACACCTTTTTATTGTCAAAATCAGTAATTACTCATTGTTAATAAAGCAGATATGTTTAAGAAGTAGAGTTGTAATAAATACAATCTTTTCAAATGAACAACAAAAGCTGCTAATGATTTATGAAAACATTTTTGTTTTAAATGGCAAATGGTTGGGTCTTTCTGTATTTTCTATTTTCAGATGGCTTATGAACGTGTTGATTTTTAAGTTAATCTTTTTTGCATTTAGACAATTAATTACACTATTGAACAAATTTTTCTTTTTTTTTTATTCTTGGGCAGAAAGTGTTGTTTCTTAATCTCTTATACTTAAAGTAAATGGAAAAGACCTATTGGAAACCATATAATTATTAGTATCAGATAGGACTACTTTAAACCATACAACTGTGTGCAAAACTCTTAAACAACTGCAAAAAATGTAAATACAAATGTACAATGAATGTCATTCTCTAATTTCTAAGCATAAAATATCCCTAGATGGGTTGATATGGCATTAAAATCACTTATTCATGGTAAAGTAAGCAACATTGAAATCTAGTCACACCATTACATTCATTTTCAGACTGATACCCCTATGAAAGGTATTGAACCTTCTTATCCCCCCCCCCAGCTATGGGTTTAAATAGTATCACTGCTGTTCATCAACAAGGATGGCTTTGGCATTAAATAACTCATGATGGTTGATATGCCATTAAGCAAAGAAACCAAAATAAACTAATCATTCAACTAGTGTATTTATGTTGTTTCATGAAAAAATAATTTACTTAATATAAGGTTGGAATTATTGGTTTTTTTTTTAAAAATGTACTGATACTTGTTTGTTTTCTGATATATGGAAGCTAGTATATCTAAAGACTTTTCTTGGTTCAGCAAATTTTCTACTGGTAATAACCAGTATTCACTGAGAGTTATCAATTTATGTATGAATAATATACAATGTCATTTAATCCAATTACTTGGAATTATAAATCCCTCTCTAGTAACTTTATCAAAAGCTTCTTGAAAGTGTTGAGGTTTTTTTCTCCATTTTCTTTCTATACAAGTAAAACTATTCAGTCATTTTATATTTGCTTTTATTGTTTATTTAATGATCTTTGAACTCTGAATAGCATTCCATGATGATATTGATGCTTCTATTTAGGAAGGAGTGCAGTATAAGCATTTCAGAGTTATCACCATTATTTCAATAATTTTGATGATTTAAAAAAAAAAATGTTGTTTAGCTTTGTTCCTTATTGGGAAAGGGCTTTAGTAATAAACAGTAATCAGCTAGAATCCATGTTGCTGCAAGACCTAGCTATTCATATCTTTATTCCTTTGAAACTCTATAATAATATCTGTATGATCAAAAGATGATGTTCAGTATAAATGAACAGACAAAATTATCATTCAGTTGGAAATTGGAATAAAAAGTTTCTCTAAGCTTGGATATTTTAGGTGTATTGCTCTAATAAAAATCTTACTATGATATGCTGTTTTTTTTTTTCTGAGTTATGGTTTCACACGCACACATACAATGAGAATTTTAATAATTTCTATATACTAAGTTGGTCAAAAGGTCAATTTGTAACAAACAACTGTCCTATTGTCATTCCCCTGTGCACTGATGTTGAGATTTGGTAGACAGGTGACGTTAAAGGTTATTTTTGATGGAAGAAAGCTATGTGAAAGTTTGTGTTCAGAGTTTTAGGGTTACATTTCTAGTGTGCTGCAGACCTCGTGTGTTTTTGAGTTCTAGCATTTTAGAAGCCCTTAACCGGCTCATTGGCCTAGTGGATAGAGTGTTTGCCAATGGTCAGGGAGACCTGGGTTCAGTCCCAGGTTGCGTCATACCAAAGACTTTAAAAATGGTACTTGATACCTCCTTGCTTAACACTCAGTGATATAAGGTACGTATCAAGGGTAAAGTAGAGCAATCCAGGGAAAGGAGTAGTGCCCTCCCCTACACTTTGGTGTAGTAGCTATTAAAAAGAGAGCCTTCTGGTTGCCAACTTATTTATTTATTTTGGTTTATTTAGGGTTTTTTAGGGGTATTTACATTGGAAAATGAAACTTTTCCTCTGTGTGAAAGGTTTGGAAACTCATGGAAAAGAGCTGTGCTCTGAATTATTAACATGAATAAACATGGAAACAAAACTGTAACTAAAACTTTGGGAGGGGGGCTTTAGTTTTGTCACCAGCATCAAGTGACAACCTCTTTTGTTATCTATACATCTTCATCTGATTTCCCCATTTTTTTTTAATTGCCCAGGCAGCTGAGGCTGTAGAATACACCGACTGCTTCTCCTCAGAGGGGTAAGATCTCTCCGAGTGTCCTGGATATGAAATAGGACAGCTTTGACATTTAACTGTGTGTAAACAAAATCTATACTTATACTAAAATGAATTGATTAAATTCGAACCTGTTTGATTTGAATAGCTTGAAATAGAAATGAACTGATTATTTGTATAAAAATGGATTTGGCATTAAATAACCTACAGAGGTTGATATGCCATAAAATCCAAATAGCCAACCACCTTTTCAAAAGATCGATAATATAAAACCATTTACTTCTACTCCACATTTTATAGGATTAGAAAAAAAAAAATTTCTAACAAGGGAAGACGACATCTGATTTTTCTGTAATTCTCATATAAAGTAGATTAAAGATTAAAATAGTTTATATTAAATATTTTATGTTTGCTATTAAATTTTTATTATTTATTTCTGTTAGTAAATAATGTTTATTGTGCTTTCTTTTTTGAGTGTAAGATTGTGATTTTCGTACTCTTAATCATAGAAATGAATATGCATTTTGCTTTTTTTTTTTTTTTTTTTTTTTCCGTTCATGTGCGGATTTTGACTAAGGATTCTGTTTTGAAGTAGACATTTCTCTATTCTTTTAAGAATTATTCATTTTATTTTATCTTAGAAAATACAGAAATATTTCTGTTGATTTATTACTTGAATTGAGTCAAATAGATACAATTTGGAGAAGAAATGTTGAAGTTATTAGAGAGAGTAGATTCCAAACTTTATTAAAATGTCAGAAATTGCTGAAAAAATTGAATTAACATTTATATAGATTGTTGGTGTTTGTCTAAAATAGTCCAATTGGCTGGAGCTGCAGAATATGTTGACTGCATCTCTACTGATGAGGTAAGGAAACCCCCAACAAATATCCTGGATATGATGCTTAACCATCTGATGGTGAGACTCTATTTCTGGAGCTTTGTGGCATGTGGAGTATCCTTTCATTGCCATTACTTTCAGGTTGGCTTTGACTCGGAGTGGTAGTACCAGATAGGATCTCATCTATGGATCAAATAGAAATATATTTAATCATTTTCTCTACTTGAAACCATTTAACTATGTGCAAACAAATTACTTTTGAATCATTAGTATTTCATAGCAATACTTGAAACGATTTAACTATGTGTAAACAAATAAGCTCAGGTTCATTTAAAAATTCTTCCCTACAAGCTGTTCATTTATAAATCATGTATTTGATATGTATAAACAGGATTTAGTATTAAGTAACCTTCAAGGGTTGATATGCCATAAAACCTAACCAACCTGACACTTTAAAATAGTCTACTTATGAAAATTTCCCTTATTTCAGTGGTAATGTACCAAAAAGTTTTATAGAAATATAAAACTTATCTTCACCATCCAGATAAGAATAAGTCATTTGTATCGTTTTATTCATGAATGGTTCTGCACTGTGAAATTGTCTTTTATAAGATACAAGTTTGCCATTGGTTTTATTTCTTTAGTCTTTTCCTCTTCCTAACTACTTAGAAGAGACCTAGTTATGACTGATGGCTTATTTCTAGTTTTTGAATTTAATGGGAAATTTTCACTAAAAATAAAATTATAGAAATGACTGAAACTTACTCTAGATGGTGAATTATTATATTTCTTTCTCTCTCTCTCTCTCTCTCTCTCTCCCTAACATTTTATATATATATATATATATATATATATATATATATATATATATAATCTGCAGAATTAACAAAAATGTATTGGTGGGCTTTTCTATTCAACACTGTGAGATAAAAAAAGAAAATGAGTTAATCCTTTAATTAAAAAGATTCACTTTGAATAATTGCTACCAACCTGTGAATCTATGGAATTTGGATGAAGTCCCCATAGCATAATGGTTAAAGTGCTAGGCTGTGGCCACAAAGTGAGTTCAAACTCCACTCAAGTGATTATATTCACTTTCTGACAAATACCTTTGGGGGGGGGGAAAGTATGAATCCCCTTATTTTCCTCACTAAACAAAGAAACCAAATCATTCCTTCTCTTCAAACTCGAGTTATATTATTCTGTTCCCTTTCAGACTAATACCTTTGGGAAAAGTATGAACCCTCTTATATCACCCACAAGGTTGTTCTTCAAGGATAGCTTTGGCATTAAATAGCCCACAAAGGTTAATATGCCATTAAACAAAGAAACCAAATGATGTAAATTTTTAAAAAATTATCATTTCAAGTAACATAAGATGCAATTAAAAAAGTGTTGTGACCCCGGAAAGGGTCACTAATGAAAACGCAAACATGGATATTAGATAACAGATTTTATTACACAAGAAAGATAGTTGCTTAGAAAAGGTAAGAAGTCTCGTACTGTTCGGATAACACAGATATTGATCTACCTTTCTGGCAGCGAAATCTCTCAGTATTAATAATGGTGAGAAGAGTCCATTATGGTGAGATGGGTAAGGCTCCCACAACAAAAAGTATCTTTGAATCAGAATTATAGATTTAGAGGGTAATCTAGTGAATATGATGGGTACTGCACTTACACAATCCTGTGTTTTACCAAAAATATTTCATTCAAATAGTCTTGAGACTAGTTTGATAATTTTTCTTAAAACAGCACTGACTTATTTAAACATCCCCATTTAATAATAGTTGCTCAGCTGCACACCCAACTAGACATTAATCTAGACATGTAGATATCATCACTTAATTATAAAAGCTGCTCAGCTGTGAAGAAATATTCATTTAAATTTTAAAATTTAAGAAAGAAAAATGAAAGATTTAGTCTTGTTACTTTTTGATCACATTTTGTAAATAATGTTTGCAACTAGATTAACAAAGGTTTTAAAATTATGGCACAAATGAGATTATTTTATATTCATATTCCCTTGCTTCAAAAGCTGTGAAAATGTCAAGTCACTTTCTATTTATAAAATCTATTGGTCCAACAAGCAGGGGTTGTTGCATGCGGCCTGGTTGTTTATAATCTTGTATAACCAGTTGTATGTTTGTATTTACCCAACCCCTTCTGCCATGAGCAGAATGCAACACAAGGTCAACTGGTTTGAATTCAGAGTTTTCCTTCTCATAGACTGGTTGCCTTACCAAGGCTAGAGAACCTGTTTGATGTTACTTAGAGAGGAGATGGGCACTTCTGAATAACCATCTAACTGATGTCATGAATGGAAATATTCAATATGGTACTACAGTGATTTCATAAATAAATTACAGTAAGAACTTGAATTGTGCTGGAGGTTTATTTATTTTTATCTTATATTGCTTCCCAATAAAATGACAGTTTGAGTATTGCAATCAAAAGCACCCCCCCCTTTTCAATTTCACTATTTATTGTAAAATATGTAAAATCAACTCTTGAAAAGGAAAAGTATTTGTAAAAATGCTTTATAAAGTCATCATCATGTCGTGTCACTAGCACGGATATCCCTGACCCTTTCTCGCCACTTTTCCTATCGTTCATCACCTCTGGCAGGTCTACAGGGCTACATTCCGTATCCTCACATAGCTGTTGAATGTATGTATGTATGTGGTGGTCCATAAGAGTACATCACTTATGAGCTCGTCCCTGCTTCTCCAGCAGTGTCCTGCATGTCTGGTTCGTCTAACTTGGATAGTTTTCGTGATAGGAGGCAGGTAGCCGTATAGTTGGTGTCTTGTGGGGTGTTGCCGCCAGGACTTATTCAAGATTGCTCGCAGCATTAAAGTACTCAAGTTTTATTTTGAAATTATGTTAAACATGAGGTTCATTATTTTATGATTTGGCTTTAGCAGATACTCAGTTTTCATTTTTGATTACTTAAAAAAAAAAAAAAATTACTCAGCATGGTCCAAATTCTTTTTTTCTTTCTATCTTTAAACAACAAAAAATGAAAGAAGAAAATGTCTTTTGATAAAGACATTATTTCTCACTCATAAATATATACGTGTGTAATTTAATAAATAATCTGTTAGAAAGTATGTAACTTAAACAAGCAGACTTGAGATTATTCATTAATCATTTGAAATAAAAAAAACAATGTTCAAGACACAGTCTCTCCTTTTGATGGCTGTCATTATCCAGCAAGTGCTTGATATTTCAGTTCCTGCCACCAACTGTGTGGAGATATTAAGGGAGTTTAATTAATCTTAGAAATTTTATTCCTGTAAGAATGTATACATTACAAACAAAAACTTAGGAATTAGATATTGTTGTTAAAGATCTCAAGTCAACAATTTTTGTGAATATATATATATATATATATATATATATATATATACACACACACAGTGAAATAGTTGTCTACTTGGGCCAAAAGCCAAATATCAAGAAGTAAAGACTTGGATTGCAACATAATTTTTATTGTCAATTGAAAATTTACTCTGAACAGTTGCAGTTGATAATGGTAACCCTAAAAGATAAAATCCCTATCAGCCAGCCTTAATGTATGTTGACTGTATCCTCTGCAAAGGAATAACATACTCCCACAAAGGAGTGTTGGGAGTAAAACATTAAACTATATCTGGTGGAGAGGCTCCAGTTCTTGAGCTTGAGGGAGTATCAAGTACCTCTTTATTGCCATTACTTCCAGGTCCACTCTGACCCAGAGGGTTAGTATCTCTTAGGCTTACATCTATGGGTAAAATGTTTTGGAAATTAAAACTCCTTTATACCTAGCCACAAAGCTACACTTCTCCAACGTCTGTATTGATTTTAATACATGAAACAATATGTTGTTAAGAGAATTTCTCAGAGTACTTCTTTAAAAGTGAAATCTTTAAGGTACAAAGTGTATAAAGAAACTGTACAAGTTATTGCTTGTTCCTAGATTAGCCAAAATCTCTAGGAACAAGCAATAATTTGACTAGTTCCTTTATACATTTAGTATCTAAAAAATTTCACTTGCTCAGGCACAAAAAAAGTTATATAGAAAACTTATGACATGTTCCTTATGAATCATTTTCAATAAAACATGCATTAAAGAAAGATTGATGTCCAAATGTTTTTGTTTTTTTTCCAAGTATAAAATAAGATCATCAAAAAACAGGATAAAATTTCTTTCACATTTTCAATTTTCAGATACGCTAGTATTCAATATTTGAATTCTGTCAGATTCAATTCAACAAATATGTATTTTTTTTTTTCATGTGATTATTACAAGATTGAATACTAGACATTTGATAAAGTAAAAGCCTTTCACTCTTCAAGGCAAATTAGAGGGTGTTGCTCAGATGATTTTACAAGAAATTTCACATCCTTTATTTTAAATGGGATTTGAGAGTTATATGCGACTCTCAAAATTGTGAAAGGGTTAAAGGAAGACAGAATATATATTTGCTGCAGTTTTTTTAATTTATGTCTGATTAGTGAGAACAAGCAAGGAAGAATGTATTAATTTTTCTCCAGCTATTTTCAAGAATGGTACAATTTTTTTATAGGATTTAAACAAAGTTAATTTTCATTATGTCTCTAACCATTCTAAAGAATGTCTGAATTCTGTTAGATTCTATTGAACAAATTTATACCCTTTTTGAATCATGTGATTATTAGATTGTTGAATGCAAATTTACCTGTGGATTGTCAACATGAAACTGAATTGTGAATTTTTATCCTTTTTTTATTCTTATCCTATTTTACACTAGCAAAGAATACTGTTAAGATTTTATTAATTAAAAACACTTGTAACATTGAATTCTAATCATAATTATGTATAAGAAGTAAGGAAAAAATTCAAAAGTGTTGGACCCCAGAAAATGTTTTTAGCATATTAATTTTTGAAAATTCCAAGACTTGTGAAGTTTTTAATTTATAATATAAATGCAATTCTAAACTGGACTCTTAATTTGTGTCTATCATTGTCAGTTAAACCAAATTTTGTATTTGTGTAGCAATTAAAAAGTAAACATGTAGCTGAAAATATTTTTTAAATCGAAAACAAAGTTTTGATATTTTTTTTTCCAAGACCTTTTCCCATAAATTTCCAGTCACTAGAAAATCTAAACTTAAAAAAAAAACAGTACTGTATTTTCATTTCTACTACAAGCAACAAGCATTAACCTCTCAATGATGTTTATTTAAGTCCTCACAAAAACAGTTTGAATGTCTTAAAGCCCAACCTATATGGTAGAATTTTTTTTTCTTTTCTTTCTTTCTTTCTTTTTTTTTTTTTTTTTTTTTTAGGTGTTTAAATTTTTTTTTTTAGCTAGTTTCATTAATCTCTTTGAAGCATTTTACTAATATTAGTTAAGCTTGTACTTTAACTAGGGTAGGATGAATTTGTTAGCATTCTAGAAAAATGTTAAGAATTATCTTGCATTTAAACTACTTGAAATAACATTGAATTCAAAAGAATAGGGTCATATCGGGTAATGAGTGAAATTCATTTCTCTCATAAAAAAAAAAAGAATTTATTGAAATAAATTTGCAATACAAGATTTACATAAATGGAATTGTTAAATTTAGAAGTACTTCATAAGTAAGTGCAGCTGAAAAAAAATCTATTCTTAAGAACCTGTCTGAAATTTTGGAAATTACCATCTGTTGGAAATTAGGTCAATCCAAAAACAACCCAACACTACTGTGACAACTTTTTATTGAAGAATGTTATAAAAATAACAAACACTAGTAAAAAATTTGATAAGAAAATAAAAACATATTTGCATTCTTTTGAAAATCTCCCAAGTAAAAAAACCTTGCAAGATAAAGACAATCCCTACTTTTGGACATTGATATTCACTGGTATTACCAAGTAGGCTTATTGGCTTATACTGATTAATATTATTTGACAACTAGCTGAAATTATCATTCATTGTAAAAGAGTGCATTAGGTACCATGACTTGGTATGGACTTTCCGATTTAACTACATTTGACATTTTCTTAGAACTTAAGAAAATTTAATTTTTTTATTTCTTTTTTTCAGACTAAAAGATTTCTCTCTAAATTGAATTGGTGATTATGTTAATTATAATATGCATTTATATTTCAGAAATTTATTTTGTGAATCATATTCCATGATATCTTTTTATTTAAAAAAAATAATTGTTTTTAAAACAGTTTTATGCATATATCATGTAAATGAAAAAATTTACTTAAAATAACTAAAAAACAAAACAGAAACATCCATGCATAAATATAATAGATAGCGATGTACAGTGGCAGTGATAATATTCAGAATGGCATAGTTTCATCAGAAAAAGTAGGTATAACTTTTTATCTAAGTTGTTTTAGATTCTATAATTTTCACAGACAATAAATATGATATTGTTATTCTGTGAAATTTTGGTCTCATTTGAGATGATAATTAAAAAAAGTATTGAATGATTTAGTGATTTACTGCAAAACCCAGGGCGGCCAGAATGATTGAAAAATGAACAAAATACTCAAATATTACAGAAAATACAGAAATTATTTAATATTTAGTGTGAAGCCCTTAAGCTTCAATCACACTCTGACATCTTTGGCTGCATGAAGAAATTAATTTATTGATATCTTGCCGAGTGATCTTATTCCATTCTTCCTGAAGGGCATTCCATAATTGCTCTGTTGTTTTTGGATTTCTGGCTTTAGAACGTTCTCCTAAAGTCTTCCACACATTCTCAATAGGATTAAGATCAGGGCTTTAAGGAGGCCAATCCATAACAGTAACATTTTCTGCCTTGAGGAAGTTCATGACTACCATAGCCTTGTGACATGGGGCATTGTCCTGCATGAATATGGAAGGTTGCTTAGTTGAATTTCACAGCACAGGCAAGACATGATCTTTTACAAGTTGTTTATAAACTTCTGCATTTACCTTTCCTTGTAATCTCACCAAAGGGCCCACACCATCGCCAGATATCATTCCCCAAACCATGACACTTCCTCCACCGAATTTAACACTCGCCTGAAGGCACTTAGGCGACAACTCTTCACCTACTTTTCTATGAACGTAAGTTTTCTCATCTGAGCCAATTAACAAAAACTTAGATTCATCTCCGTTAGCCATTTTTCTTGAGACCATAACACATGTTCGTTTGCAAAAGCAAGACAAAACTTTTTATTCTTGAAGGATATCAGTGGCTTCACTACGGGTGCTCTAGCTAAAAATTGTTGTTCAACTAAACGACGAGACACAGTCTTCCTAGATAAAGGTTTTCCCAGTTAAATGCTCCTTTCCCAAGAAACAGCAGCAGCAGTTTTAAATCGGTCTTTTTTAACCAACTTTACCATAGCACAATCTCCTCTCTTAGTCGTTATTCTTGGCCTACCTGTAGACTTTCTTGCTTCAGATGAACCATAATCATTATAGACCTTAAGAGTGCCATAAACAACACTTTTTGATTTATTTACAATCTCTGCAATAGCCGTCCCAATACTTAGATTATCTTTCATTCGAAGCCTAATAATTTCTGTATTTTCTGTAATATTGGAGTATTTTGTTCATTTTTTTTCAATCATTCTGATTATTTTGGCCGCCCTGGGTTTTGCCATAAATCACTAAATCATTCAATACTTTTTTTATCATCATCTCAAATAACACCAAAATTTCACAGAATAACAATTAATATTGTCTGTGAAAATTATAGAATCTAAAACAACTTAAAGTTATACCTACTTTTTCTGGCGAAACTATGCTGTTCTAAACATTATGGCCGCCACTGTATATATGTTTGCCTGTGTACATAGGAAGGGCAAATTGTAGATAATTGTTAATGAAATAGGAACAGGTTTTTAAAAAATAGCATAAATCAGAGATTCCTAAAATGTGAGCTGGGGCTCCCCAGGGCACAGTAGTTAACCCCAGAGGCATTTCTGGATATCCGAAAATTTCAATCATTCGAGGCAATCATAATTTAATGCCTTAATACACAGAATGATTGAGGGATTCCAGAAACCCTGGTGAACAACACGGTCACCCCCCACCCCCCATTGGTAATTATCTACCTTATCTATATATCACTAAAATTCTTTTCTTTTTTTTCTTTGTGTGTATGTGTGTGTGTGTGTGTGTATTTTTTTTTTCTTCAAAGGTATCAACTCTGAAACTGTATCTTCCAAGGCAGAAATCAACAATGAATGAAATGTTAATTTTCTTCAAAATAGTTCAGTTGACATTCAATATATTTATTCCAGTAAGTTTTCCATTGGTCAAAGCACCTCTTCAACTTCTCTCTTGTTAGGGTGTAAAGCTATACTATCATATTTCTTTTAATATTCATGTTTTCAAATCTTACCCTCGAGATAAATTTTCAATTTAGAAAAAAAAAAAAAGGTAGGGGTTTGGTGAGTATAAATGGTGTTGCACTTTCACAATCCTGTGTTTCATCAAATATTGCTGATCAAAAAGTATTGAGATCTGATTTGTCTAGACATTATGACTTTTCTGTCAAATAATGGGAATACCTGATCAAAATGCAGCCTCTTGATACTGTCTTTTGTGGTATACACGACTATAGTAACAAAATCTTAATTCAATGATGTAAGATTTGAATTAATTACCAAGGTAAATACATCATTATGCTGAATGTGAACAAGAATAGTTTCTGTAAAATTGACGTCAGAAGTCGGTGTACGAGATCTCAATAAATAATTATTAATTCAGTGATACTAATTTGATTTGTTTGACGAGATGATAATGTCACTGGAAAGTCAAGATAATATTGTCCCATGTATTTGACATTAGGCTTTGCATTTCCACCAATAACTGACAAGACTCTGCCTGCTACAGTCTTAAAAATTTGTACCAGTAGAGGTGGGGGTGTCCTCGTGGTGTAATAGTTTAAGCAATGGACTGCAGAATCGTAGTAAGCGAGTTCATACTCCAGTTGCGCTATTATGTTCACTTTTAGGTAAATACCCTTGGGAAAGGTATGAACCCCCTTATCCTCCTAGCTATGGGTTAAATAGTATCACTACTGTTCTTCTCGGGGAATGGCTTTGACATTAAATAACCTACAAAAGTTGATATGCCATTTAAACAAAGAAACCAAACCAAACCAGTAGAGGCGACCCAACTTTTCCCTGCAGGGATGATGTCATTGTTGTTAGGAAAATGGTATTAGTGTAGTCCACCTTTTACCAGCCCTATATGCATGAATGAACTGATCAAGACACTATTTCTTTTTGGCATTAACAGCTATGTTGAATATGTGTGGTGCCTGCAATAAGTTTCCAGACTTTTTTGTACAGACATTTAGAATTGTCGTAGACTCTTAAAAATTCAGTATGTTATTGCTATACATCTTATGAGATGACTGATCAATTTGTTCAAATGAACAGCTACTGCAGCAGTTGGAATACACCTACTAAAGCATGATTATCACTGCTGGTGAATTTCAAAAATGCAATCTGACACTTTAGAAGAACGATATGCAATAAAATTCTGTTTTAAACTTGGAAAAAATGCTGCAGAAGGGTACGGAATGCTTCAGACTGCTTTTGGAGTATCTTGCATGAATCGAGCATCAGTTTTTGAGTAGCATAAGAGATTCCAGGGAGTCTGTGAGGGATGATGAGAGGTGTGGGAGGAGTAAGGAATTCAATACCGCAGAGTTGATTGGCCAAAGGGTTAGGGTTACTATGTAGAGCTTTTAAGGGAGTTCAGGAAGAGATTCCGTCGGAAGAGGCAAGCACTCTTCAAATTGGGTCAGTGGCATTTCCACCGGGACAATGCACCAGTCCACAACTTCATCTTTGTCACAGACTATTTGACCAAGATGGGCATCAAGACTGTTCCTTACCATCCCTATAGTCAAGACCTTGCTCCCTGTGACTTTTGGTTATTCCCTAAGCTCAGAGGCTGTCATTATGAGAGAATTGAGATGAAGGAGGCTGTGACATGCTCACACAAGAGGACTTCCATGGGGCCTTCCAGAAGATGTTGGAACGGTACAACAAGTGCATTGCAGCCAGAGGAGATTACTTCGAAGAGGACTAGAGTTTCATGTGTGTACTATCAATAAAAGTGCCCATACGAAAAAAGTCTGGAAATTTATTTAATGATCCTCGTATTTTGTTACAACACTGTTACCACCTGACAGTGCTCCCATTCAATGTTTAGTCAACTTAAACATTCTTCAAGCATTGATGAATGCCAGTGAGTACAGATATTTTCTGCATACAAGAATTCAGTGACACTTGCTTTTATGTCAGATGCCATTTTTCTATTCGGTTATTTTGCTTTGTTACAAAATACTATTTTCCTGCATAGCCACGATGATATGGGATACAAATTTCTTCTAGTCTTAAAATAAGCAATAAAAACATACTTAAGAACATTCTAGAAATTTAGGATCAAACCCGCATTAGCATTTAAATTACATTTTTATATTTTTCAACCAATCAGCTAAAAACATGGAATAGAACATTCTCGAAAATTAGGATCGGAAGTGAACCTACAGAAAATATTTAGGCTCGAAAATAAAATAGTAAAATACAAATCTGATTGGTCAATAAATGTCTACGCGCCAAGATTTTAGGGCGATTCTTTGATCCACCTGTAGGATATAAATAACACAGAGTTAGGAAGTCATAGTAACACGACACAAGCTTACACACAAACGAAGACACAGACGAACACAAGCCACTAAGCCAGTAGCCGATACTATGTCCAACCAATTCCTTTCCTTCCTCAACTAAAGTTCATGACCTCTTTTCAAATGGCCGAGAATTATATTCAAAAGGAAAACCCGACAAACTTTCTTTCATCAACGAGACACGCTGTCGCCACAATTATAAAACCCGCTATAAACTTAATGTAAGTAAGAACGACTTATTTACGGACTCTGATAACATGAACATACACACATCTTTCAATAAATTTATTCTCTTCTTCAAACTTTATTTTCCAAAAGGCCATTTACACATCATGTATTTTGTTTTTCATATTCTGTTAGATGCACATTAAATTGTTTGTTATTTAATGTTCGTTGTGTTCTATTCCATTTCTTTTGCGCGATTGTAATGTTTTGTGTTGTATTTGTGGTGGGAATAATTTAGAGAGCAATCTACTGAAATAACCAAATTACATACTCCCCCCACAATGGTTAGCTATGCATTTTCACTAGCCATAGACCAGAATCTATGTTCCCTTCTTGTAAAAGGATTGAATCTGAAGTTCGATGTTGTAGAAGTTTTGTGTGTGTATTTTGTAGCTGAAAACTTACTCTATGTATGAGTGGTATTGTGTTACCTGTATGCATTTACCCAGCTGCTTTGCCACTGGGAGGATGTGACACAAGATCAATTTTTAAGCAGAGTACTGCTGGCTTGAACTCAGTTTTCCTTCTCCTTGGCTAGTTGCCTAACCAAGGCTAAAGAACTTGGTCTGCTCTACTCTTTACCCATAACTGTAGGGAGAAGAGACGAATTGATGCCTTTCTCAAAGGGCATTAATACGAAGTGAAATGCAAACAGCCATGTCTTGGAATTGAACTCTGGTCACCAATTCCATTTCCTACGTATCTCTTATCATGCAACCCATATCTGTTGGAGTTTCCATGGAAATAAATAAGAGGCATTACTTTCAGAGCATTTCTCCCATCGTTGAATTTTTATAGTGATTTACGTCTCTTGTGGAATAGAAAAGCATTCTATCTGACCAATTAATTATGTAAAAATAATATTTTTCTCTCGTTTTGATAAATGTATATTTGTTTATGATCTTCTTGTATTTTATCTGCTGTTGAGAAATGTCAGCCTCCTCTCTCTTTTTGCATCTTGCCAAATGCACTGTGAAGTTGTTGACTTTACAATAAGAACTAATACTTCAGTCTGCTTCTATTCATTATATTCAATATCTTCCTGTCTTCATAGTTTCCACATTAGAAGGCTCATTTGCATATTTTTTCCTTCTATTCTCTTGCTTCTATCATCATTTACTGTACATCACACTTAAAAACACATTAAGCCTTCAATATCTTTTACATGATGCTCTCCTTTACGTTTGCTTTCAAAGCTTTTGGCTAACAAATGATTCCAATGTCTCACACACACACACTCGCACACAATATTCACCCTGTTAGCAATATCCTATATTACTTTGCCTTTTTATTGTTATTTTGCTAACTTTCTTCTCTTGCAGAAATATTTTAGGGGTTTTTTTTTTGTTTTTTACTTTACTATTACTTTTCAAATTGTGTATTAAAAAAAATGAAGTAGAAATACATTTCACCAAACAAGAATGAAATTATTTTCAGAAGTCATATAGGAAATTCGGTGGGGGGGTGCAAATTTGAGCTATTATTATTATTATTCATAACTGTAATTTTTAAAAGTTAAATAATTTTTTTTGTGTTAACTACGTCTCTCTATGGATATGTGAATTTTTATTTTGATAATTTTTTAAATTAATATTTCTTTCATTGATTTCAGTTACTTTTTGCTACAATATCCTCATTCTACATTCATTAGTATGCAATAAGTAATTGATGAACTTGCAATTACTATTTCCATCTACTAGCAAATGATCTCATCTAAATTATGAGCTCATTTGTGGCTGCATCTACACTTTTGCTTACAATCAGAGTGTAGTATCTGGGTACTCCAATTAGCAAAACTATTTCTCATGCCTTGGCATGACTGTCCACAATGAGAATGTAGCTCTAGCTTGAAAGTGGGGATCCAAGTAAAATATCTGCACTTCCCCCTTATATATATATATATATGGGGGGATATAATTTTTAAAATATAAGATTAAACAATACATTTATAAAGTTATTATTTCGACAATTATTTTCTCAATTTACTAAATTTCAAAAAGGTTTCATCATTATCATCATCATAATGATAATACAACAACAAAATATTCATTTTATTTTATTTATTCATTTTTTTGTATTTGTTGAATTGATATAGAATCTTTGGTTCAAGGTCTCTAAATTTTAAAGATGAAAACAGTTTTTTTGCAATATATTAGCAATTCAGTGTCATTAATGTTTAATGAGAGATTTTATTATTAAAACCAAGTCATATTTGCTTTTTTATGTCTTGTGTTACTATAAGAATTATGGCTGTGTTGTAAGTTGACATTGTTGAATTGATTTTCACTGCTTTTTTATGTCACATCAATTCTTTTCAAAACTTAAAGAAAAAACAAACTTTCCTTAAAAAAAAACATTTTTTGGATGATGAAAATTAGTTGACAATAATTAGAAAGTAATAACAAAAATATTCCTGTTTTTTTGTGGTTGTTTTCTTTTTTCATAGCATATCAACCTTTGTGGTGTTTATTTAATACCAAAGCTTATTTCCTTATAGAAGAACAATAGTGGTACTACTCAACCCATAGTTGGAGGGGTTCCTGGTTATCTTATCACTTTTGGAGATTATATATACTGATTCTATAATTCTGACAATGTGAAAAAACCCAGAAGATTCAATTTGTAAATTGTAAAAAAAAAAAATTACACAAACTGATATCTGGCGGAAAAAATTGATAAAAAAGAAAAGACAAAAAAATGTGTACTGCTTGAAAATAATCAACTGATTCTGCAATGCCTAGTCAAAAGAAAAAACACTGACAGAATCACCTTTTCTGAAATGTAAATGTACTCAATACACCAAGTTGACGGAAATTTGAATACTTAGAGAGTCAGAAATAATCTCCCTTGGTTTCACTTACCGGGATCATCATGATAATTCTGGGTGGCACTGAAGTTATTAAAAAATAATTCTTTTTTTTTTTTTTTATGATCTAATTTATTTGAGGCTAAACTGAATTGTTTGAAATGGAACTGTTTTTGACATTGAAACTGTACTTACACAAAATTGAATTGTTTTATATAGAAGTGTTTTGACATTTAACTGTGTGTAAACAAAATCTGTACTTATACTAAACTAAATTGCTTGAAATAGAAATGTTTTTGACTATTAAACTGAGTACTCAAACTAAACTGAATTGTTTTAAATAGAACTATTTACATAAGAATAAATTTGGCATGAAATAACCTACAAAGGTTGATATGCCATAAAACCCAACCAACCAACCAACCTAGATGAATCAGGATCCAATTGAAAATGTTATGAAACCCATCTTAATATTTTTCGAATGAAATGTTTTTTATGAAACACAGGATTGCACAAGTGCAGTATCCTCACTACTCACCACACTTAACTAACTCTGTATAACGCTTGCCTGTTTCCTAAAATTAAAATTCATTACAATGATAAAATTTGAGACTTAGATTCCTATTTAATACAAATAATTTGCAGTTATATAGTTTTATACTTTACTTTTTTATAGTTTCAAGTGTTCCTGTTGAATAGAATTTGTACACAATTCTATGGTTTCAAGTAACTATTCCTGTTTCATAATAATCATTTATTTACACATTTACATGGTTTCAAATATTCCTGTCCAATTCTAATAATTTTCAACGGACTGATGGGACCCTAATAGGCACTACTACTCAACATTCCACAGAACTGGAGCCTCACTACCTGTAGTTTTAGTGTTATACCCTGGGTACCCTGTTTAGGTTGGTCTTAACCCTCTGCAAAGGATTCAGTTGATATCTTTTAAGCCCCGCCAACAAGGTGCAGAACTGTTGTCTTTTGGCTTAGAAATTTGACATTATGTTGTTGTTGTTGTTTTGAATAGAAATATATTTCTTCATAGGATTGAATCTAAAACAGTAAATCTGGTCGGATTAAAGTTTTATCTGCATATGAATTTGTACCTTCGTAGAGGCTTAAATAACATGAGAAGCTTTTGTTCATCTTCTGTAAAAAGCAAAACAAAGCATTTCTATTGCTATGTAACTTTAAGAAAAATTTCTTCAGAAATGGTAAATACTAATTCTGATCGAAAATGTTTTCCAATGATTCTTTCTTTTTCAATTCTGTGCATCCTTGCTGCTGAACATTTCTTACATGATTACAAAATCAAATAAAATTTTGATTTGAGCATTTTAAAAATGATTTTAATTTTTATTTTTTTTGAAATTCTGTTTCTTCTATTAATCTGTTCTAAATGACCCCTTTTATTGACATAGCTGCAAGGTTGTCTGATGTTACCAGGTTTAAATGGCTTCTGTAATTAGTGTTCCTGATCAATTTTGTCACTTTTAAAGTGTCGTAAAAAGCTTAAATAAAATAATGAAATAAGGAATAAAAATATATTTACTTTATAATCATTGCAGGGAAGCCAAATGTTTCCTTGCTTTTATTTTTATCTGAAATTAAAATGCTTTTTATTTAACATGTCAGCTTTAATTTAGATTACAAGATTTGAAATGGAGGGATTTAAAATCTATATTCAAGAAATTATTTTATGATAAACAGTTACGTAAGCGTTTCATACAGTGTCGGTTAATTTTATATGCATTCCAGTAATGTATTTGAACTTTTTTTTAAAGAAAAAAATTATATTATTACAAAACAAAAACACTCATGCATGAAATAACATGAGTCACTTGAAATGGTAGGAAAAAAAAAGTAATTTTATTATTTGTGAGTTTTCATACCAGCACTAGCTGGAGACTTTTACTGAAGTCCAAGTGACAGTACGTTTTCACTGTTCTCTGGGACTCTTTTCATTACTTTAGATTATCTTAGTGTAGGTGTTTTGAATCCAAAATTACATCTGAAAAATTTTCTGTTAATGTGCACAACATCAAACATTAAAGTAAATCTTTTGGGACACAGTGCTTAACAGTGAGAGGTAAACACTTTCTAAGGAATATTTATAGATGCAAAGATTTCATACCCAATGGAGGTTAGCACTGAGGAAAATGAATATACATCACTGAAAATAGGTAGCAATTTCCCTTTTAGACAAGAATTGTTGAATACAACAGACAAGAAATGCTTTATTATTGTACTCATTGTAAGTTTTTTAATCCAGCTCTTACCAATGTTTTTCTACAGGAGTCTGAGTAACGATGAGTCCTTTCAAGTCTCTGAGACTCTTTTAGTTGTACTACTGTCTGCATAGTTTCAATTCTTACTCTAATCTCCAGTTCATCTGGTCTCCTCTTTTCTATGTTCAGGTTTACTGTCCTCAGGATCCCAACTCTTATTGCTATCACTGTCCCCTTTATGTTCCATAACTTTTTCAGCTCTCTGGCAAAATCCAGGTACTTGTCCAGTTTTTTTTTTTTTTTTTTTTTTTAAATCTTCCTTTACTTTCACTCTGTGGTTTGAAAAGTTCTTTTCTTGTAAATTAAAACTAGATATAGTCTTCTGGACTGGATTATGTGATCTGTTCGGATCTGAAAAGTTCTAGAGAATTTTCAAGAACAACATCTGGTTTGTACATTTGTCAGTATGGTGAAATTTTTTTTTTTTTTTTTTTTTTTTTGCACAATTCTCAGTGAATCACTTTACCTCCTTGTCTTATCTGTTCTTCTATCCTTATTGTACTTGTTTGCTGTATTCCTTATTAAGTCATTAACTATTTTGTCTCTATCATCACACACTCTAAACTTGCTTTTCTTTTTCATGTAATTAGTCTTTGGGGGTGCCCTCGTGGTGTAATGATTAAAGCGATGGACTGCGGAATCGTAGTAAGCGAGTTCGTATTCCAGTTTCGCTATTACGTTCACTTTCGGGCAAATACCCTTGGGAAAGGTATGAACCCCCTTATCCTCCCAGCTATGGGTTAAATAGTACCACTACTGTTCTTCTAGGAGAATAGCTTTGGCATTAAATAACCTACAAAGGTTGATATGCCATTAAACAAAGAAACCAAACCAAACCTAACTAGTCCTTATAGCATTATTTTGTGCTGCTACTATTCTTTGAGTTTTAGTTTCTATCTTTAATTTCTCCTTTAATAACCATGTCCAGATTATCTTGCGTGTTAAGCCCTTAGTTGTCATTTAAAGTTGTCGTCGTCGTACTACTCCTTTGAGAGCTTTCCATACCAGCGTTAGCTGATGGTCTTCCACTGGAGGTTAAGTGACAACAAGTCTTCTTAGTATTCTAGCCAATCTTAAAAGTACTGTGGTTTGGATGGTCTCCACTTGTACTCTTATTTCCAATTCCTTGAGTCCCTGTACAAATCTTTAGTAGATTGTACCAAGCACACCAATTACAATTGATATTACTGTCACTTTAATGTTCTATAGTTTTTTAAGTTTATTATTTTTATTTCCTATTTATATATTGACTGCTAGTCTTCTTGAAGTCTGAGTGACAGCACATCATCTCCTCAGCTCTCCAGAACTCTTCCCAGTATTCTAGCTGATCTTAACAGTAATGTGGTATGGACATTTTCAATCTTCCTACTGATCTCTAGTTCCTTCCGTTGCTTTTTGGGCTAGTTCTAAGGGCTCCAACTATGATTGCTATCATTGTCATCTTCATCTTCTATAGCTTTTTCAGCTCTCTAAAAAGTTCTAGATATCAATTTTTTTTTTTTTTTTGTTTTCTTTTACTTTTGCTTTCATTCTATGATCTTCTAGAACAGCAAAGTCCTCTCATAGACAAGTTCTTTTCATCTTAAAAACGAGGTCTGTATGAGTGAAGTGGAAGAATTTGTATTTTCACCAATAAATCATCTTAATTTCTTTTATTTATTTTTTTTTTTTTTAAGCGCACTTAATCAAACACTTAGTTTCATCTCGGATTTAGAAGATGTTCTTAATTGTTGTTTGATGTTCTTGAAATTCAATTATCTTTAAAGTGAAAATCAACTTGATGGTTGAATTTCTTTTGTTCTTGGCTTCTTTTATAAGAGAAGAAATGAGTGGGGGGAAAAAAACAAATTCTCTCAAACACTTGTTACTGTATTTGTCTTTTTCTATAATAAAGCAGGCTTAATTTCTTACGTACGTTGTAGTATTGTCTATGAGGAAGACACAAAAAGGTCAATAATGAATAGAATAATCTCTTCAGTTTTAATTTGAAATTTTTTTACTCAAAGTTAGAGCTTGTATGCACTTGGAATGATTGAAACAGCAAACTTTTCAGGCATTGATCTAATTGGCTGGGGCTGTAGAATAGACCGACTCCATCTCTGTAGAGGCCTAAGACCCCACTCTCCAACTCCCAACAAGTCTCCAGGATATGAGACAAAACCATCTGATGGTGAGACTCCAGTTCTGGGACTTTGGAGAATGTGGAGTATCCCTTCATTGCCATTACTCTCAGGTCCACTCTAATCCGGAGGAGTATTATTTCAGTCTATTGAGTTTTGCTTTTTTTTGTTTTTAAATCTCTATTTCCTTAAAATTTATTCTTTCTGAACTTTCTTATTTTGATATCTCTTTTATTTACTCAAGTGAAAGGATTTCAGTCAACCAATGTTCCTGCATTCTCAGCTTACCAGCTTGCTTCATCGACAGCAGAAGTGTTGATTCATTTGTAAATTATTTTGTCATAAATGACAAACTCTGCTAGTAAATAAATTTTCTTTACAGTCAGATATTTTAAGGGTTGAAGAAGGCAATATTAATTTGATAAATTTTTATTTGGTTTAAAATTTGTTTTATTGTATTGGAGGCTTTATTTATCAATCAACCCTTATAATTTTGATTGCCCTGTCAGCTGGAGCAGTAGAATACACCGACTTCACCTCTGCAGAAGGGGTAAGACCCTCCCCAACAAGTGTCTTGGATATGACACTAAACAATCTGATTGTAAGCTCCAACTTTGGGAAATGCAGAGTAACCCTTCATTGCCATTGCTCCCAGGTCCACTCTGGCCCGGAATGGTAGCACCTGATAGGGTCCAGCTATGGGTTAGATAGAACTAAACTGTGTACTTATGCTAAATTGAATTGTTTGAAATTGAACTGTTTTTGACATTGAAACTGTATCTACGCTAAACTGAATTGTTTAATATAGAACTGTTTGGACATTTGATTATGTGTAAACAAAATCTATACTAAACTTAATTGTTTGAAATAGAACTGTTAATTTGTATAAAAATGGATTAGGTGTTAAATAACCTAAAATGGTTGATATGCCATAAAACCCAACTGACCAACCAAATTATAATTTTGAAGAGAAAAAAATTAAATCAATTTGATAGTAGTTTAATTATTCTGTCAAATTTGTTTTATAGAATTGAAGACTTTATTTATCAACTAACCCTCATACAGTAAGTGATGGACAAAATTTAAAATGTAAAACATGAAAAAAAAAAAATCTGTTTGATACAAGAAAGAACAAAAAGAAGAGAATGGTAAGAGAATTGTTTTTAAATGCTAAGTATTGTTCAGTTGTCAGTTAATATATACAGAAAAAGTTAATGTCCTATAAGAGAATATAAAGACAGTCTCCTTGCTTAACACTCAGCATTATAAGGTATGGATCAAAGGGGAAAAAAAGTAGTGTCCTCCCCTACATATCAGTGTAGTAGCTTTTGAAAAGAGAACCTTTGGGTTGCCCTCAACGACTGTTAGCCAACTTACTTAGAAACTAAAATCAATTATCAAAATCACTTGTGTTGTATTCTGTAATGTAACAAGCTTGTTCTTATTAAGTAACTTGATCTGCGTATTCAGTTACTTGTATTTGGGCTTCAAATTTCAGATTCTTGATTACCTATGCTATTAAGAGTTTAGGCCTGCTTTATGTAAAAGAAAACATGTCAATTAAATTACTTTTTGACTTTTCAGGGTTTCTTTACTAGATTCTTTATACCATGGCTCACATCTGTTTCTTTTCAAAGCTTCCCAAAATAACTGAAAGGTAATAAAACTCTAGAACTGGTCTTATAACTTCAAAGCACTGGACCATCAGCACAGGTTTCCAAAAATTAGGGAATTTGATTAGAATTAATCGGTTAAAATTAATTAAAATAATATTCAATACTTGCCAAGATATTTATGCAGTTTGGTTGGAATTCAACACTATATATTAAGTACATTATTTTCTGACACATTTGATATTCTGGTAAAATCTGCAATATCCACTGAATGTGTAAAAAAAAAAAAAAAAAAAAAAGCAATAAAGTTAAGTCTGAAAATGGTAGATGGTCTTAATCCAAATTCTTCAAAGCACACACACATATATATATATATATATATATATATATATATATATATATATATATATATATATATATACTTAAATTTATATGTAAAAATAATGTATTCTTTTTGGTCTTATGATTTTATTCAACAGGCTTCTGTTTTTCTTTCTATTTCTGGACTCCTAGAATTCACATTAGTTTTTGTGTCTAAACTTTTTTCAAATTCCAGATATGGTCACATGACCTATTCTTATTGGAGAACTAAGATGTTGTAAATAATAATATATAAATAGACTCTGGCTAAAATCAATTCTAAAAAAGACATCTAAAACCAACCAATTGGTCTCTTAGTTATTTTAGACAATTGACATGTAATCATGAACTGTCAGTAATGCAATAAACTTGGGCCAACTGGTAGTTTCAGATATCTTGTGTGGATGTGTCTTTTTGTTTGATGAAAAGAAATATTCAAAAAGTGATTCTTACCACAGTCAAGTCTATTGTAGCTCTATCCTAGATATTGAGCACTGTAGGAAAATAACTTTACATTGCAAATATCAATTCACACACACACACACACACACACACACACACACACACACATATATATATATATGGTTCAAAAGTTCATAGACTGTTATATCTGCTGTTGATGACTTTTTTGACCAATTGGATCCAATCACTGCATTACTAATGGAAGAAGTATGTAAATCATGGGGACTAAGTTGAAAAATAAACCTCATTTGGTCACATTTCATGAGAGTATTTTGGTCAGCCTATGAACTTTTCAGCCAATCCTCTTCTGGTTGAATCATAAATAATTTCTGTTTTGGTAAAATATAATTTGTCTATGAATAATTTAACAATGAATAATTTTTGATCTGTAGTATATTCACTATTATTTTGAATCATTTATCAGCTTGTTTGTTGATTCTTCTCAAGTAAAATTCAGCTGGTTTCCAACTCAAAAAGTTTTCCAGAAATGTTTTCACTTGATAGTCTTGAAAGTTTTTGTTATTCAGGGTATTTTGTAGAAAAGAAAAAAGATGAAAATCTATTAGTGAATCTATTAGATATGGTGAATATGGTAGAACAGACCAGCCTAAATTCAATACTTTTTTTTTTCATATGTGGCCTTGCATTATTTAGAAGCACAATATTTCTCCTATTGACAAGTGGGGAGATTTTCTTTAAAAACTTTTCCTTCACACATTGCAGCTTTTGAGAATATAAGTCTGCATTGAATATTTGATTGTTTAAAAACTCAAAATAAATAATACCCTGGTGATCATACCATACACACAATATGACTTTTGTTCCATGAAGCTCCACCTTTGAGTTGGGATGCAAAGATTCATCTTTATCAATTTACTGTTTTTGCATTGAACAATGTCATAAAAGACCCATTTTTCATCACTTGTAATGAGAAATGGGTCATTTCTCTATCTTGAAAGAAGACGTGTCACTGTGGATATACAATCTTCCTTAGTTGTCTCACTAAGGGTATAAGGAATCCATTTGTCTTGCTTGCTCACTTTTCCTATCTTTTTTCAAATGGATTGAGACGTATCTTGATCAAGGTCTGATGGGCAACCTAGTCTGGATCCATCTGTCAATGACATATTGCCAGAATGAAACTTTGAAAAACCATTTTCAGATTTGGTGGTCAGTAATGACACTTTGGCTATAAACACTATAAATTTTCTTAGCTGTTTTTGTCATTCTTAAACTCCCACATTATTTGTTGAATATGCATTTTCAGTTCCTCCATTTTAGAGGCATAAGATTATAGATTAAATTATGATGAACACTCTTTCACTACTGAAATAAGAATGACCAAAGAAGGCACTCTTTAATCAGGTAATTTCAAGTTGCATTTAAAACATTGGAAGTTTTAAATGTCTGGTTACAACTTGCTTTTAAAAAATTGAAATTATTTATAATTCAACCAAATATATATATTGTGTGTGGTCACATTCTATTTCATTTTATATATAAATAGGTAAAATATGCTTCTGTCCCATAATAGTTGTTACATTTAGTATATAAAATTTATGTACAAATATAACAACTGTTTGATAGACAGAGGTAGTTTGTAAATATACATATTTGTGTACGTATATTATAATTTAAAATGTATCAGGTCTAATAAAAAAAGATGATTTTAGAGCTCGTCTTTTCAACAAAAATGTTGATCATGTAACAAAAAATAAATCTGCACTTAAAACTTTGTAAATATGTTAATACTTTCTTTTTTTTTTTTTTAAATTTTTTTTTTAAGAATATTCATTTTCCCTAATGCATATTCATGTAAATATAATGGTTGGTTACAACAGTGGTCAGATTAGTGTTCTATAAATATCCAGTTTTGTAATGTCTCCTCCCAGAAAAGAAATTAACACAAGTTTGTCCAAGTGAAAGGTTATTGTTTTTTTTTTTTTTTTTTTAATCTCTGTCATTTCTGGTTCTTTGTTCCAAAGAATTTGAAAGGATCAATTTATATTTTTTTCTTGGTTATACACTTATTGAAATCTCCCTTTGTGCCATTATCAGTTTTCAAGAACTGTTGAATAGCTGCTAGACATGATGGACATTTCTGCTTATCTAATGATTCTTTAAGATACATTCTTTCATCTTGGGAATTAAAGGCAGCTCCTTTTCTTTTTTTTTGTCTAGAGTAATATACAAACATATTGTTTCTATTTATTTATTTAATTTTTTTTTTTTGCTATCTCTCTGATGCTTTTGTCTGGTGACTATGTGTCAACATAACTGTATGAAATCAAAGGTCAGTTTGTTTATGAATATTCATCATATATAGAACACAACCAGTTTTATCATGTGTACTCTTTGGGTTGTTAAGTGTCAGCACATACAAACACACGCATGTATACTAAAAATCTATATATATATATATATATATATATATATATATATATATATATATATATATATATATATAATACTAAAAATCAGTCGTTTAGAATTTTATTTTTTCACTTCAAAAATCGGAAATACTTCACAAATTTGTCATCTTTGCAGAGACCATGCTAATATTCTCTATGTCAATCCAGTTTTAGTATATGTTCTGTATGTGCTTTTTGGGTTTTTATACTGCTCTGCTCATTAAGCACTCTTATTTTTTACTACCAGTACTTGTATTAATTATATATGATGAATCATGAACTGATTGTGTTTCTTTGTAATGGCAGTCCATTTAGAAAAAAGTGGAAGATTCTAATTAGTATTTCATAATTATCTCCATTATGTTATGAATTTGGATTAAATATTGACATTCACCATGAACATTGGCCACCTAAAACTATCATTTAGTTATTAATTGAACTGGAAATGAGTTGCTCTAACTTAGAACAATAGATTTTGTGCTATCATAAAAAATCTTGCTATGATGTGCCATTTCTGCTGGTTTATGGTTACACACACACAGAGAGGAGGTATGATCAAAAAATATTGTGACTGAATTTCAGAAGATAAGTTATTTAAACCAGTAAGAATGATATCAAAATATGGTTGTTTTTTTTTGTCAATAAAGGAAGTCTTAGTTCATCTATAATTTGTTACCCAACCCCCTCCATGAAATCTCTCCAAGGATTGAGCTTGACTTCCTCAGCCCACTAAAATGAGTCATGAGATTAACTATTTTGACCTATCTCTGTCATTCAAATCCTCCATAGCCAGGTGCTGGGGTTAGTGGTGGTGTAGAGGCTAATAGATATATTTACGAGATGCATACGATAAGTTTCCAGACTTTTTTCGTATGGGCATTTAAAATTGTTGTAGACTCTTGAAAATTCAGTATGTTATTGCTATACATCTTATGAGATGACTGTCCAATTCTTATGATTTCAGCTTCAAAAGAACAGCTACAGCAGCAATTGGAATACACCCTACTAAAGCCTGATTGTCACAGCTATTGAATTTCAAATATGCAATCTGGATATGAGGATACTTTAGAAGAATGATATGCAATAAAATTCTGTTTGAAACTTGGAAAAAATGCGACAGAAACCCATGGAATGCTTCAGACTGCTTTTGGAGCATCTTGCATGAATCGAGCATCAGTTTTTGAGTGGCATAAGAGATTCCAGGGAGTCTGTGAGGGATGATGAGAGGTGTGGGAGGAGTAAGGAAGTCAATACACCAGAGTTGATTGGCCAAAGGGTGAGGGTTACTATGTAGAGGTTTTAAGAGAGTTCAGGAAGAGATTCCTTCGGAAGAGGCGAGCACTCTTCAAATTGGGTCAGTGGCATTTCCAGCAGGACAATGCACCAGTTCACAAGTCCATCTTTGTCACAGACTATTTGACCAAGATTGGCATCAAGACAGTTCCTCAGCCTCTCTATAGTCCAGACCTTGCTCCCTGTGACTTTTGGTTATTCCCTAAGCTCAGAGACTGTCGTTATGAGACAATTGAGGAAATGAAAGAGGCTGTGATGAAGGTCATTGACATGCTCACACAAGAGGACTTCCATGGGGCCTTCCAGAAGATGTTGGAATGGTACAAGAAGTGCATTATAGCCGGAGGAGATTACTTCGAAGGGGACTAGAGTTTCATGTGTGTACTATCAATTAAAGTGCCCATATGAAAAAAGTCTGGAAACTTATCGTATGCACCCTGTATATATAAATATATATGATATATCATTGGTGGTATAGAGGCTAATAGATATATTTATATGGCTTACAAGCTCCAATGCAAAATTATTTTGTGTATTAATTTACAAATTAACTTAGCTTAATTTTATAAAGTTCCACTTAGAAGAAAGAATCAAACTTGATTTCTTTTAGGAATTAGTTAAAATGTGCATATGCATGAACTTAAAAATAACTGTGGAAAAAGATTCTGAATGCAAAAGTTAATATTCATGTTTTTAGAGAATGACACTAGAAAGATAAAGTTAACAAAAATTCATGAGAAAATCTATTCCAAATCTTTGTGGTAATTTTAATGAAGAGAGATCTTTAATTGTTGCTGGAAGAAACTGAATTAAACTGTCTGTCACTCCATTGATACTTTCTGGGGAAAGAAGAAAGAAAAAAGAAAAGGCTAGATTTTCTGCTTGGAATTAGAAAAAGAAATATCAATACATCTAATATACAAATGTGTACATGGTAAATAGATTTTTGCAGAGGTGTGATGTGTAATGTATATATTTCTTCATACTTGGATACAAAATTTAATTTTTGAATCCTGGTATGAAGTTATATATATACTAGCAGTGGTACCCAGCATTGACTGAGTAGAGGGATAATAAAATATATATATTTTTTTGTAACTGAAAGTTTTATGTTTTATTTCTACATCATAGTGTACTTTTTTATTTTTTTATTTTAATTCAATAATTTTTTCATCGGAGTATTTGTCATTTAGAATTGTTGAAATGGATTAAAAAAATGGATGTTTTTTTTTTTTTTTTTTTAGTGAAGAAGAAAAAAATTATTTCATTGAAAAATTGCAATTTAAATAAAATAATTCACTTTTAATTTTATCTAATTCATTTTTTTGTTACTGTTTATTAAAAATATAATGATGAAAAATAATAATTTTGAGGGTTTTTTGTTTTTTTTTCTTGCTATAATATTTGTTTATATTGTAAGTAGTGAAAAGAATTTGTATACACATCAAAGTTTACTATTACATTTCGATGTAAATATTTAAAGAATCTTATAAGATAAAGTTTCATTGAATAATTGAATTTAACAAAAATGAAATGTACTATGCTGTTGTGAAATGGTGTCAAAAGAAAAAAAAAGTTGTTTGAAGCAGAAGTCAGGTGCAGTTAATGGGAAAAAAATTAACTTAGAACATTTTGTCTTCAGTCAAATTTTATCTTTCTTTATCCAGTCATTTGTGTGTCTATAAGGCTTCATAGACTTCAGATTCTGAGATTTATCTACCTAATAAAGTTGACTCTGTGTATGTGTAATATGGTTTGGGTTCTTTGTTTAATGGCATATCAACCTTTGTGGTTTATTTAATGCCAAAGCCATCTTTTGTAGAAGAACAGTAGTGGTACTATTTAATCAGTAACTGGGAGAATAAGGGGGTTCCTATCTTTCCCAAGGGTATTACTCTGAAAGTGAACAGAATAGCACAACTGAAGTTTGAATTTGCTTACAATGAATTTGCAGTTCAGCACATTAGTCACTAAGTCATGAGAACTCTCCTGTGTATAATGTGTGTATATGTATATAACCAAAAACTGAACATACCTTTGTTAATTTTTTTAAATCCCCCAAATTTTTTCATCACTTTCTCCCATATCACCAGAATTCTCTTCTATCTTTATATAGTCTTTCCCTTGAATAGCAAAATCTTAACTGACTTCAAAAAATTCTCTCTTTTCTATCCCTTCACCAACTTACCAATGGATAAATGATTGTTTAGCATACCTAATGATGAAACTTGTGATCAGTCTGTATCTAAGCCTTTCTAATGGCTATGATGTTTGTCAACATTCACACAGCCTGATAAGTCTTGGCCAGATTATGGGTGTAGTAACAATTTTCTATATATTTTACCTAGAATTTTCTGTTATTTTAAACTTTAAAAAGAAAATGCCAGAATATATTGACAAAATCAATTTCAGGTTAGCTGATTATTTCACTGTTATATTCAGGAAGTATTGAACATAAATTAGAAAATACAGAACTACACAATGTTTTCAATAGAAGCACTAGCTGAAAACGAACCCTAATTAAGCTTGTAACACCAGACTGTTTTTATGAGGATTTATAAGTTCATAAACATGATCAAGCAGTTCGTATTTATGGCCTGCAGTTGGCTATTGCCTTGGATACAAATATAAACATAATGCAATTTTTTTTCAAGTTTTGACTTTATGGTGACTACAAAAAAGTAATGACCTTGGTTTCTGTTTAAGAAATTATCGGCTTGATATGTACTTTATATGGTTAATCCAAAAAGTAAAAGATTCAGTGGAAGTATAATTTAGCATTATACTTACTTTGTAAATTTAACCTTTCATGGAAAACTTGAAAAATTTAAGAATTCTCAAAAGTCGATATATTAAAAAACTTATTCTGACTCTGTCTTTGAGTTATTTGTTAATTGATCCATTATTGGTCAAGTGATTGATGGGGTTATTTATTGGGTTGATAATTGTTTGGGGTCAGGAAACCATTAGTAAATGAGGTAGTGGCAGAGTTGACATTAAGAAATTAAAAAAAAAAAAATGACAACTGTATTTATGCTAAATGGCAACAAACAGATACTTCACTCGAGGATTTTCCCAATATTTCATTTAGCATTCTTTCATTATGGTGTTTTCTCGCATAGCTCTGTTGTCAAGGCTTAGAATACACCTACTGTAGACCCCCCACACACACACCAAAGGGGTGTTCTGGGTATGAAACTAAACTGCACCTGGTCGAAAAGCTTCAATTTTGGAGCTTTTGGGAGTGTAGAATACTTCTTTGTCATTACTACCAGCTTGACTTGTACCTTTCCCAAGGGTATTAGTTTGAAAAGGATTGCAACAGATTGGAAGTCATGATTATGGTCAAATTTACAAAGGAATCAGATTTTGGCATAAAAGGTTGGATATGTTATTAAATAAACCAGACCACATAGTTCAATGAGATTGAACTTTTTATCTTGTATTCCAGAATTATGTTCAATATTTTCTATGTTTCTTGTGATTTCCACCACAACACGATGCAATTTTTTTTGTTTTTGTGTCCCGATATTTTAAGATTGATATTCATAGGTGAGGGCTATAGAAGAAGAGTCTTTTAGTTTTTAGTAGACAGGTTCTCTCTTTAATCTCTATCTAAACAATAAATGCCCTTATTTTTTATTGTACATGTCAGGGAGGAGGTTGAAAGATCAAGTATTTCATGAAGGGGTCAGTGGTCTAAAAGTCTCATGATACCTTTTAATAGACAGACAAAAAAGTGAATTTAAGGTGATGTAATTGTAAAACTTTTAAATATTGCCATGATTTTTTATAGTACAGGTACACTAGTTTCTAATAAAGCAGAAAATAGAATATGATAGAAAACTAAAATTATTTATAGCGCTCTCCTCCAAACTGATATAAATATATTTTTATTACTGTGTAGAATAAACTAACTGCATCTCTGCAGAGAGCTAAGACCCTCTCCACTCCCCAACAAGTGTCTTGGATATGGTGAGGCTCCAATTCTGGAGCTTTGAGGAATATAAAGTACTTCTTCATTGCCTTTACTCCCATGTCGACTCTGAGTCAGAGTGGTAGTTCCTTTTAGTGTCCCATCTGTGGGTCGAATAGAACTATTTAATCATATTTAATATACTTAAAACCATTTAACTGTGTGCTAACAATAAATTGCTATTCTTGAAATTATTTAATTATGTGTAAACAAATGAGGTCTATCTTGTTTAAAAATAATGTTACCTACTAACTATTCATTCACAAATCTTTTATAGTGTATATATGTATAAACAGGATTTAGCATTAAATAACCTACAAGAGTTGATATGCCATAAAATACAACCCAACCACAATCCGGCAAATTCAAAAGATTTAGAAATATTATCCAGGAATTAAGAATTAACTATTTTTCTATGTAATTTTTTTTTTTTTTTAAATGACCTTAATGCTTTTTGGATGCATTAATATGACCTTTTATTGTTTTAACAGTCATAGATCTGCCAACATCTATTTATGTTTTTTTTTACTGGAGTGAGTTTAAAAGTTCAAATACGCCAAATCAATACAATGATTTCATAGTCTTTTCATAGATCTTTTGTTCTCCAATTTATTTATAACATGCACTATGGTCTTGGAAAGCTAATGAAATCCATGCCCATTCTGCATCTTTTGCAGATGGTGAGACATGTCATCCCTCACAAAAGGGGGTGGTGGTAAACTGGCTGTGATACTAAACTGAATCCAGTGTTGAGGCTCTAGTTCTGAAGTTCTACAGACTGTAGACGCTTCTCTTTGTTGCCATTACTCTCAGATCCACTCTGATCTGGAGTGGTATAACCTTTTAGAGTCACATCTATAGATCAAATAGATCCATTTGAAAATTATTATTGTTTGATAGAAACACTATGTAACTTTATGTAAATAAATTATTATTATTAAATAATAGTTACTTGAAACCATTTAACTGTGTGCAAAAAAATGATCATCATCATTATTATTAAATATGAATAGTTAAAACCAGTTAATTGTATATAAATTATCATTATTAAGAATAGTTACTTGAATTGTTAGCAAATGATTATTATTATTATTAGTTGTAGTTAGTCAAAAAATGTATAATTGCTTAATAAAAGACTGACTTCAGTATTAAATAATCTAACAAGTGTTGAGATGTAAAACCAACCCAGCCACCAATCAAATGCATGCCTACATAAGCTCCTCTCTCTTTCATCTTCCAGTGCACACCACTGATGCACTTGTTATCATTCTCCCTGGGAGCATCACTCAACTTTTGTACTTGATTCCCATGGTCAAATTTTTTCAAGTATCTTTCCATCTCTTCCCTCAAGATGAACCAATCTTTGCATTCCACATTACCACCCACATAACTTTCTTTCTTTGAAGTTATCTAAGCAAAATATATCAAGAACCATATCAAATCCTGCAATTACATCCAACAGTTGCAATAAAAACTTTTCAAGCAGTTTATTCTGGCACCTGTCACAGCAAAGTCAATTAGTCAAGATGTGGCAAAGAAATATATAAAAGATATTTTGGTCAATTTGAAATATTAACTGATACTCATACTGCGGACAGATGAAATTAAGTTTTCTTAGCTCTACAAATTTTTCTGCAAAACATTTTACTGTATTTTTTTTATGTCTTTTTACTCAATCTTATTAGAATCCCAACTCATTTTCCTCATAAATTACAAACAATTAATCTCTTTGAGATTCAAAGTAATCATGAATTAGAATTATCTATATTATAATGATCCAATATTTGTATGTTGGTACTTTATCATAACATACCAATAATAGCATACCATAGTGAGAGCTTTGTTAGCACAAAACAAGTGTGTTCAGAAAGTATCCAAGTAGAAATTATATTAGATTTGGTTTAGTTTCTTTACTTAATGGCATATTAACTTTCAGAAGTTATTTAATGCCAAAGCCATTATTATAGAACAGTACTGATACTATTTAACCTACGACTGAGAGGAATAAGAGTTTGTAACTTTACCAAGGGTATTTGTTTAAAAATTAATGTAATGGTGCCACTGGAGTTTGAACTTGCTATAATGTTGCAGTCCAGCACATTAGCCACTATGCCTCTCCCCAAATTGTATCTAATATGAATAATGAGTGAAACATGAATTTTCTTCAAAACAGTTTCCACGACATTCAACACATTTATTCCATAGTTTTCCATTGGTTGAAGCATCTTTGAAACTTCTTATTCTCTATGATGTGAAGTCATATGTGCTGTCATATTTACTTTTTTCGTTAAGGAAATAAGCTGTATGGAGCTACTCGGTCTGGTAAATATGGAGAGTGTTGTACATGCCATTCATGGCTTGATGATTTATTTTTGTGTATTCACACTGACTTATCTAGACTTGAGTTGATTCGCTGTGTACTAATCTTGAATAAAATTCAGTTTTGATGCTTTTTGATCACATCCCATGCAGTTAAAATGCTCTAACATAAAGAATAAAGCAATTTCCAGTCAAATTTACAACTTACGATAAGTGTGGGTAGTTTGTATCTGTGTTCATCTCAATCATTTGTAATTTCTCAAATGAAAGCAAATTTAACTTGAAGGATTTCTAAAAATGAAATAACTATAAAATTGTATTTATTGAGTATTTTTCTTTATCAATTTATTTGTAATTATAATAAAATTCAATTGCTAGAATGTGTCTTAATATAGTGTTTAAAAGCCATCATATGTATCCTTTAAGTAAGTATTAAGTAGATTCAATTTTTGTGAATGCTTATTGGTTAAAGCCTTGTTTGTTTATCAAATAATTAGCATTATTCACTTGATTAAAGGAAACAAATGTTCAAAATTTATCTTGGCTTTATTCCCAAATCTAATTTGACTTTTTGTCATTTCATATAAAATTCAAATTGAAATTTTCTTGTGGCTAATAAACTATTTTGAATTGATAAAATTTCAATCAAGTTTAAGGCTTTCCTTGAATATTATTAGTGATCCAAAGTATGTATTTAACTAACCCCTCTTTTATGAGCAGGATATGATGGATAGTTCATTTGTAAACAGTATTGCTGGTTAGAAATCAAAACTCTTCCTTCTTCAAGATTCCTATTTACAATGATCAAGAACTCAGTCTGCTCTACTATTTACTTATAACTGGAAGAATAATAGATGAATTCCTGCCTTTCTCAAAGGGCATTAGCACAAAGTGAAATGCAAAAAGCTTCATTTAGGATTTGAATTCGAGTCACCAAATCCACTTCGTATACAGATAACTGTTACACCACAGATGTCTTCAAGTCGAGTTGATGATGATTTATATATGCTAAGCAGTAATGTTTATAGAAATTTCATTCAATATGTCTTTCCAGACAGAAAATGAAATTGCAACAGCCTGAAAGACAATGTTATTTTAGATCTTGGTACAGTATATCCATGGTCGAGGGCATAGATATACTAATGAAATTTTCAAAATCTTTGGTCATCTTGTGATTTAATATGCATTTCTCCAACCCCTCCGCCACAAGCAGGATGTAACATGAGGTCAATTTTTTTAAAGTGGAATACAGTTGGTTTCAATTCAGAGATTTTGTTCTTGACTGGTTGTCCAACCAAGGTTAAAGAACCTAATTTGCCCAATATTTATCCATAGCTTGTGGTGGTGGTGGTGGAACAAATGGATTCATATCTGTCCCAAGGACAACATAGTCTCATCCAAGAATTGAACTCAGATCACCATTTCCCTCTTTGTGATGTAGTGACATTCATACTAGTGTACTATCTGTATGTGCATGCTAGAGTAAAACCCTGTGTTAAACCCAAGGAGGATATACAGTGTATTATAACAGGATATGAGTACTGTTAGTTCATTTCTTATTTTGGAACATGTGTTCATACTGTTCTGTGTATGTGATCATTTACTGTAATCCAGCTATATTACCTATAAGTTTAATCTTTAGTAAATTAAAATATTTAGGGTGTTGCAGTTTTATCTTTGGTTGTATATTCACAAGTGATATAATAAACATAAATTTTCATTTTTTAATGTGGATGTTTTCTATTCTGAAAAAGATAATTGTTTATCACTTTTCTTGGTCTAAATAAGAACAAGACAGTATATTGACAACAAATTACTATCACCAGCTAAACTCGGTGAAGTTCTTTAGTGCATATCTTGAGCATGATACTTAACTGCATCCAGTAATGAAGCCTCTTCAGTGCCATTACTCTCAGATCCACTCTGACCTGGAGAGTCATACATTTTAGAGTCCTGTTTATGGGTCAAATAGATCTGTTTGAGAATTATTAGGATTAAATTGGAATACTTGAAACTGCAAATTATTTGTATTAAAAATAATTACTCAAAAGTAGAATTGTTTTCGAAGTGTTGTTGTTATTCCTTCAAACCATTTTATTGTTTGAAATACTTGAAATCATAGAATTGTGCAAATTGTTAGATAGGAATACATTATAACTGTGTTCAAATGATTTGTACCAAAATAATTAGTTGAAATTATAATAGTTTATGATGATGATCATCAGTTATTTCAAAGGATATAATTGCTTGAAACAAAAGACTGACTTTGACATTAAATAAGCCAACAAGAAGTGACATACCATGAAACCAAGCAACTATTTTTTGTGCAAAGATAAATTTATAAATGTTGATGTTTTTAGATAAAAGTTAACTTCATGCTGATCATCAGGTTTAATAAATTATTATTCAGATTAATAAATTCTTCATTTATCACATTTGTTCACATTAAGAACAAAAGAAAAATATCAATCTAATCCTTAATCCTTTTTTTTTGACTTTCAGTGATAATTTATTGTTTAGAGTATTTTATTGAAACCAAAAGTTGTTGCAGCTACTAATATAATTCTATTTTCTACTATTTGTTGTTACTAAAAACAAAACAGCTAATCTATTCTCTGGTCTTGTTGCGGTCTATAGTATAGATCAGAGGTGTACAACAAGCAGCCTACAGGCTACAATCCTGCCTGCCAGACCAGTCAGCATGGCCCTGTTTTTATTTCTTACTTCATAAGCTGAGCGTTTGATTTGTCTATACAGAATATCAAGAATGTCCATAAAGTTAAGTAAAAAAAGGAAGGAAAAAAAAAACCCCAAACCCCAAATGACTGAAAGTTATTCTCATCTGGATGGTAAATGTAAATATTACATTCCTATATCATTTTTTTTTTTTTTGTACTGTAATGCAAACATTTCCTTAGTGGAATATTCTGGACAAGTACCCCTTTCCTTGCTTTAAAACAAAACAAAACACAGTGGGTCGATATATACATTTATCAATATACAAGGCATATATATATATATATATATATATATATATATATATATATATATAGTTTTTAATTTTCCCACCTTCTGATGATTCTCCTTAGAATGTATTATACTACTCTAAACCTTATCTCTCTTGGTACTATGATCCCTTCTCTCTTCCAAGTAAGTTTTGCCATATCAAATTTTTTAAACTCATTCTTGAATGTTTAGTATTATAGGTTTGTCTGGTCAGTACATTTTCTATTTTTCTTTTTTATATTTGACAAAAATAGTACTCGTCACTTTTCATTGGAAAAAGAATGGCCCATTCAAATAAAAAGAATATCAATAGTCAAAAGTGTTTAAAGAAAAAAAAAACTTTTGGGATGATGATAATCTGTTTCAAATAAGAATTTTTCTTTTATTTAAGCTTTGTCTAACAATAGAATTTAAACTAAGTAAAATATTTAATATAAAAATAAGCTAAAAATAAAACATAAATACTACACCTGTACAGGTTAAATTGATTCAGGCGACAAAGAAAGAAAGAAAAAATTGAACATTCAGATGTTTCAACATTTTAAAACACTTAGTCAACAGAGCCATTTCAAAGTTCTATCATAACTCTTCAACAAAAAGGTTACTTTAGTCGTGTTAGTATTAATTGGATTATTTTTTTATATGAGGAATTATCATTACATGCTGATTTACATTTACTACATTTCTTAATACAAATAATTTACACACCGTTATGGTTTCAAGTATTCTTATCAAATACTAATAATTTGCAAGCAATTATGTGTTGTATACTGAGAGATGAAGGAAAGAGGAAGGACACTTATGTATAAAAATATTCATCTCTCTTTGGCGAGGAGAAAGTGTCCGGAACTGCTAATATTTACACCAGGTTGAGATAGGATATATTTAGAGAGCCTTATTTCTTTGCTCTGCTGGCACAGGGCTAACTTATTTAATCATCTTTGTTTCTTCTTTGATTTGAGATCATACTTGCTTTCGACATGAGCAAGTCTTATAAATTTTGAGTTTTCCCTTCCTCTCAACCCAGGCTTGTCTGGCTCCCTGCTGGGCCTACGTCCACTGTCTTTTGTTTACCTAAAAACACAGCTGCATCCTGTTTTTGAAATCCACTAACTAACATGGCCTGTCAAAGATCAATATGTGACATATGCTAATAATTATGTTTTCAAAATAGCTATTCCAATCAAATTGAAAATATTAAGTATTCTCACTTAATAATCTTTAAACATCTCTGTGACCCATAGATGGGAATAACAGTTATTACCACTTCAGGTCAGAGTAGACCTCAGGATAATGGCAATGAAAGGCTACTTTATTCTACTTAGAGTTCCATAACTGGAGAATAGCATGCTATAATGCTTGTTTTTGGTCTGTGGGAGAGTGGGGATGCTCTTACCTTCTCATCAATGAGGCTTACAATATGCATCCCTTTCAAAGGAATTGATTTAAATAGGGAGAATTAATTAAAATGCAATATCAGTCCATTGTTCAAGTGTTTGGCAATGGCCCAGGCGTCCAGAATTCAATCCAGGTTGAGTCACACCAAAGACTCAAAAAATGGTACTTGATACCTCCTTGCTTAACACTCAGCATTATAAGGTATATATCAAGAGTAAAGTGGAGCAACCCAGCGAAAAGAGTATCACCCTCCCCTACACCTTGGTGTTGTAGCTATTGAAAAAGGAGCCTTTGGGTCACCAACTTTACTTTTATCTACTTAGTATGAACAATAGAATCAGAAAAATCCATAATTGTCACAATTGATGATGGAGGTGGACAATTTTTGTCACTGCTCTTCTATTTCTGAGTGGATTTCTCCATAAATTCTGAGTTTGTGTCGCATCTTCCCACTACTTGGCTGGCGAGGATTATAATTAAAAACTATAACAATCAAGATGAGGATACTACTCTGAGTAAGTCAGTATATATTAATGAATATGATTATACTGAATTCTAACTTGTGAATAGATATCTGAATCTTAGTTAAGTCTTTTACACTCCATGCTTATTCAACTAAGTATGTTTTAAATATGCAGAAATTCCCCTTTATCAAAGTGATATAAATATTCAATGTCGATAATGAAGTGAATTTTCTCTTTCATTTCAAGTAAGCCAAACCACCTGCTCTTGGTCAAGGGTTGATTCGAGGTAGGTCAATTGATAGAAAAAGCTTGTTAAAACTTGACTCTCTTTTCTTCACCTATAAATTGGTCAACACTGTTAAAAGTTACAATCCATTTGTTTTCACTGCAAATAGTCAACCACTAAACCAGCTAAGCAAAGTAAATCGGGCCTGAATTAAATCACAGATCCAAAACTGACCTCAGAAATTCACAATAAAAAGCTAAACTAGCTTATTTTGATTGGGAATAATTAAAAACATTTTCTTTAGTCCATATCCCACTTCAAAAGATAAAATAATATATTAGTTCTACGTTGAATATCAAAATGCAAAAATATTTTTGGTTTCAAAACATTATGAAAGACTGGAGAAAATTGAAATTTGTGAAAATAACTATTTATAAATTTTTCCAGAATACTAAGATAATGGTTATGAAAAGAACTTGGTTTGTTTTGAAAAAAAAAAGAAAAAAGAATTTTGTGAATGAAGCAAAGAATATCTGAATATATTTGAAGATTTTTAAAAAGAATCAGTTAAGTCTTAAACAAATTTTGTTCTAAACTACAGAATACTTTTTACTCTTCCTTTTGAAATCCCTTATCGTTGCAAGGCATGTGCCCCACCTTAGGAACCACTTATGTATACCACATTCTATACCAAATTTTTTCTTAATATAGTCACAAAGATATATTATTTGGAAATCAAAATTGCAATATGAAAATATTTCTAAATAATTATAGCCATAATAGCTGTTATATTTAATCATGGTTCTTGATTGCCAACAATCGTTTTGATATTTAATATACAAATTAAGTATATTCTATTTTTACATTTTTGCTTTCATAGCTTAAATTGTTAAAGTAGCTGGTACAGATATTTCTCCTCCAGGCAAAAAGGTTTGTGAATTTGAGTCTCACAGAGACCTTATCCTTTATTATTGTCTCTAATATGCCTATTTCTTTCTTTGGTTGTCATTTGTACAATAACAAAGTTGTGATAAAAAGAAACTAATGTTAAACAAGAAACCAGCAAACTAACACCAAAGAAATAAACTTTAGTATATCATACAGTGTTACTAAATAATAGTTTGTACATCTAAGACCAACCTACTAAATTATTAGACAACCTTGTCGGTGGGGCTGAAGATGCACATATTTGCATCCTTTACAGAGGGGGTAATAAACACCCACACACCTAAAAGGGGTGTCCTGTGTGTGACACTTAATTACATCCAGTGATGAAGCTTCAGTTTTAGAGCTCTGGGAAGTGTGGCGTATCCCTTCATTGCCATGACTCCCAGGTCCACTCCAACCTGGAAAGTACTACCTGTTAAGGTCTCATCTCTGGGTCAAATAGATCTATTTGGAAATTATTAAAACTACTTAGGAATATCTGATACTGTGTGCAAACTAATTGTATTAAGAATAGTTACTTGAAGCTATGATTGTTTACTAAGGATTATTCTTAGTTACTTGCAACCCTCTAATTGTGTCAATGCTACTAAATGGATGCTGACTAAGTGTATAGAGAAAAATCTAGATGAGGATTGCACAAGAATGCTATGAGCTATATTGAAGAAATCTTGGTAGCAACATTCCATGAAACAGCAGCTGTACGGCTACTTACCTCCCATCTCTAAAACATCCAAATAAGATGAACAAGACATGTAGGATACTGCTGGAGATGCAAAGATGAACTCATTAGTGACGTTCTCCAATGTACCCTTTAACATAGACGTGCAAGTGTTGGCCAACCAACAAGAACTCCTCTACAACTGCTTTGTATGGACACAGGATGTAATTTGGAAGACCTGCTGGAAGTGATGGATAATAGAGATGAATGGCAAGAAAGTGTCAGAGAAATCCATGCTAGCAGCACATGATGATAATAATTAATATTTGATAAGAATATTTGATACTATATTACAGTGTGTAAACTAATTGTATTAAGAATAGTTACTTGAAGCGATGATTATTTACCAAGGATTGTTGATTACTTGAAACCATCTAATTGTATTAGATAGGAATACTTGAAACCATCTAATTGAGCAAATTATTAGTATTAGATAGAAATATTTGATAGTGTGTTATGATACAAACAAATAATTATTAATAAATACAAATAGTTTAACCCATATAATTGTATATCAATTATCATTAGGAATACTTGAAACCATATAACTGCAAATATGATTATTATTGTCAACTAAAGGTATGGCTTAAAAAAAACCCAATTGTGATGGAATATTGAAAATATGAAGTTTTGATTATAATAAAATATTAACAAATGAATCAAATTTTGGCATCAAATAACCTGTGAAGTTATTTGAAAACAAAAAGCCTTTGACCTGTGATTGAAAGACAGACTGTAATATAACCTTTTTAGTTTTGTGTCAGATATGTTGAGGATTTATAACTGAATTTGGTATACAACTATTTTTATCCATTAACATAGACAAGTTATTTACTAAGATTAGCTTAATCTTGCAGACATCCTCATTAACAAGATAATAATAAGATTATGAAATGGGAAAAGTACAATCTGAATTCACACCTAATCTGAATAGTATTTAATTTTTATTGTTACAATTTGATAAAGAATCTATTTAAATGTCTTATCATATAAACAAATTATAGCCAAATTTATCATATAATTTATCTTCTTACACCAAATCATAAATCTCAACTATTATCACCAGAAATTTTTTTTACTCTCTCTCTCTCTCTCTCCAGATTAACTTGTATGTTTTAAACCATGTACACTTTCAAAATGTAATGAATGTCCATACACATCAACACGCACTTGGTGCTCATGGCTTAAAGGTCATCATCTAAGGAAATGGACTTTGCAATCCAAGTTCAAATCCTGAACAAGGTTGTTTGCATTTTACTTAGTGTTTTGGTTCTTGGAAAAGGCATGAATTGATCTTTTTTTCCCCCTTTTCATTTTTGCCTTAGTATGTCCATCATTGTAGAAGGAAAATACTGAAAATTGGAAACATGCAAATGCTCAAAAATCTACCTTGTCACATGCTTTCAATGGTGGAGGAGTTGGGTACACACACACACACACACACATATATATATATATATATATATATATATATATATATATATATAGCAAGAATATGTTGTGTAAAACTAAAAAGTGGTCCATGCTCCAAAATTGAAACAGAACTAAAGTTTCATTTCACTGCATGAAACAATGACAGCTTCAAACATTGGTGTTTCAATATATAAAGTGTGTATATTCCTTTTCTGCATCATCTAAAGATTCTGTCACACAGAAATTGCAATGGGCTTTTCTGGTGACATAGAAATAGAATTTTCTATTGATTCAATCAATAAAATATCATAATTATTCAATGATAAATAGAATATTTGTATTTCTTTAACCCTTTTGCTACAAGGTCAGTATTTTAAACAGAGTATATCTGGTTTGATTTAAGAATTTTTCTTCTCCTAGACTAGTTGTCATGCCAAGGTTAAAGAGCCTAGTTTACTTAAATGATGAATAGAATGTTATTTACCAATTTTTCTTTATTTTAGGAGTTGAATATAATAGAACATTTTTTTTTATATAAGATAGAATAGTATTTCCAGTATCACAGATGTTAAAAATTAACCTAAATATAAGTAGTTTTTACAGAGAAAAAAGAAAAAAAGAGTTCTTTGAGTCATCTTAGACACCAAAGTTAGATGACAAAATTGGCAGAGCCAGTTGCCTTTCCATTCAAGCTTCACTGTCACTCACTACAGCATTGATTTTCGTCTACAGAATCATATACCTAGAAAAAAAAGTCCACATCACTGTAAAACAATACTTTTCCTATCTCCAGTGTATCTTTATTTTTTTACATCAATCTATATTTTTACTTGTAAGCTTGGCATCCAAACAAAAGAATCAATAGGAAAGATTGCCATTTAAGTTAGAATCAATGCATACTTATCTATATATATATATATATATGTGTGTGTGTGTGTGCATGCTGTCCTTGGCTATCTTTTGTTCTTATTCTTCTTTGTGATCTGTGTAAGATCAGGATCATCTAAAGAAGAGCCCATTTCTCCCACCTGACTCAGCCTTCTTACCAATACTCAGACAAAAGCCTATCTGTGGCTGACTGCTGTTCTATATAGGCATGCACCAGTGATCTCATCTTCATAGACTCTCCTCTAATTCCCTCACTGCTGGTCTCTTTTGTATGAGATTAATCAATGAAGTGCTCCATTGAGTGGAAACTCTAATATCACTTTGCCTTTATGTGTTATAAGAACTTAAATTATGATAGAAATCAGAGGCCTTAACCCAACTACATCTGAAATTTCATTGAGCTTATTAAGTGGGCTTATACCTTTTTTCTCTGGTCTATTAATATAATCATAGATATCAAATTATATTAATAATTAGGAAGAATTTGTTTGTCTATCCTTTTTAGATAGCCAAATTGTTTGACATATAACTACCAAATGTGGTATGTGTACTTATTAGACCTAGGAAAAGGTTTTTTTAACATATTCTCCTCCCAAATCTTTTGTTTTTCATAATAAAAGAGAGTTCTTATGTAGAATGAATCTCAAGCCATAAATAATAATCAGCAAGAAGCCATTTTTGTATTTCCTCAACCCATTGGCCACTAGCAGAATGCAACGCAAGGTCAATTTTTTTAGTAGAATACAGTTAGTTTGAATTTGGAGTTTTCCTTCTCTAGCCGTGGCATGGCAACCAGTCACAAAGAGCCAGTCTGCCCTACTATTTACCCATAGCTGGGTGGTGTAGGAGAAGTGATGGATTCATGCTTTCTCAAGAGCATTTGCACAGAGCAAACTGTTAACCACCTTATCTAGGATTTGAACTCAAGGGCACCATTACACCAACAATGTAACTAATATAATTTGAATTTGAATTTTCAAACTTCAAAACAAAAATTAATAAATCATTTCTCTTACTAAAATACTTACTCATATAATATATCAATGTAAAAAATTACCTCCACTTATTTTAACTATAAATTCAAAGGAATCATTTTAACATCATTATAAGTAGTTACGATTCAAGTCTTGATATTTCACCTATCATAAATGGGTATGTCAGATTGGATGTGTAATTTGAATTTTAAAAATCTGACAATCAATATCAATATTTTTAAATGAAACTTTTAAAAGATTTGGATTTATCTTATATATGAGAGAGAGACACACGCACAGAGATGTTTCTTATTGGAATAGTGTCATCAGAATACTATTCCTATGTGTGAAACCAGCTACTGACTAGGGGTGATCCCACAATCAAGGTGATAATAATGCCTTAGCCACCGAAACTGTGGGCTCCCAAGTCCGTTCACTCTGATCCAGAATGGTAGGATCTGTTTGGGTTCCATTTATGGGTCAAATAAAACTGTTCATTCATTTACTTAGGATCATTATTATTGGTTATTGGTAACGATTACAACTGTGTGTACAAATTGTTCGTATTAGATAGGAATACTTATTAATCACTTTACTTAAAACCATTTGTGTGCAAAGAAATGATTAATACTAAATAGAATTATTAGTGTTAGATAGTCAAATGGTTACAAATATTCCTATGTGAAAACAAATAGACTTAATAGTATTGAGTTGAATTACTTGAGTGCATTTAACTGTGTGCAAACAAATGCACTCGAAACTGTTTAAAAATAGTTACCTACAAACTACTCACTTTCAAATCATATATATAAGATTTAGCATTAAATAACCTATAACAGTTGATATGCAATAAAACATCTTACCACACTTTTTTTCATATCATCTGATTCATTTCAAACCCTATATATATATATATATATATATATATATATATATACACACACACACACTAGCAGAAGTACCTGGTTCAATACTGGACTAAAAGGATTTTAGAAACACAAGTGAGTTAGATAAGAATCAGGAAGAGAGGAGTTAAAGAAGAATTTAAAATTTGTCCTTATTTTTAGTTGAAAGATTTCACCTATTAATTCAAAGGAAGAGTATTCTTTTGTTTGATGAATTGTTTTTTCTTTTTTTTTATTGTTTTTTAGTTTACATTTAAAATAGTCTACAAAAATATGTAACTTTTTGCTGTTCAAAGATTTTTAAAATATTCATTTTTTCATGTGTGGTGGTGGTGGTGACTTCAATAAATTTTTATATATTATTGGTGTTCAAGTTAGAGAAAAAATCTTTTAGTCTTTTGAAAAAATACCATTGTTTGAATTGAAATTTTTATCTACCCTCAAAAATCTAACAATGTAAAAATCAAAGAATTCAAGTATTACAACATACTTTTATTTTTGGAATTTTATTTATCTATTTTCAGCATCTAAAATCATTTTAAATATGTAATCTTGTGAATGATTTGAAACATCATTATAATTTTATTTTTCTAAAGAATTTGTTTTTTGAATGACAAATTTAAATTCAGTTCTTAATTGCTTGTTGATATTAGTGATTAAAAAAAAATATATATATATATTTAACCAATAAAAAAAAAGTTAAGAATTAAAAATGGGTCCTTATTTTAGGTAAAAAATTTTTGCATATTAATTCAAAGGAAAAGTTTTTGTTTATTCAATAAATATTTTTTCTTTAAAAAGAAAATGGTTTTTGAATTTCACTGATTAAAAATTAATATTTTTTTCTTAGAAATATGAAAAATGAAAAGTATTAGTTTAAAAAAACAGTTTATCGATGAACAAAGCTTCTATTTAATTTATGTTATATATATATATTTTTTTTTTTTTTTTTTTTTTTTTTTTTTTTTTTTTTAGGTTAAAAAGAATAACATTATAGATAGGCACAATAAAAAGAATCTTATAATTAAAAATGTAAATTTTTTTTTATTACAATTTCTTTTTTGGGTTTACATTTAAAATAGTATTTTTAAAAAAAAGATACCCCTTGGCTTGAAACTTTTCATTATTTTTTTTTTTTTTTTTTTCCAAAAAATTAAGTGTTTTTTACAATTATTACCAAAAAAATAATTTTCAAAAAAGCATTAAATTCAAATTCTGCCTCTGGAATCTGTGATATTTAAACATAATACTTAAGAAGAATTGAAGACTTGCATATGATTTTTGTATTTACTTATAAAGACCTGTGAAGACTTCCACAAAATGACTGATTTCTAATTATTTTAATCAGTAAAAATCAAAATCTAAATTTCATACTTTTCTTTATTATTAACATATTAAAGTGTATCCACAATTTTCCTGCTCAATGACATCTCTTTTTTGATATGTATTCCTTTTTATAATAGGTTCATATAATTTCCATTATTAAAAACTGCTCAATACATAAAATGTATAGAACAGATTAAAAATTTAAAAAAAAAAAAAAAATCTTACTGTTTCCTAAGTTTCCTCACCCTTCCTCCATTGTCAGGTGATGATTCAATGATCCTCTCCTGATGATCAGTATTGTGGGACAATAATAATCAGATATATATATATATATATAATTATTTACTATAATTTGCCTTTTGAGTTTGGAAGTGTATAAGTTAACAAAGAAAGGGCATTTTTACTCATTTGTAAATTCCCTTCTCATTGTGAGAACATCTCCATGTTCTGCTTCATTTGCATCTTTCTCTCGTTTTTTTTTTTTTTTGTTTTTTTTTATGCAAATTTTATTTTATAGAAAGGAAACGAGGTTAAATATACTGTTTTCTTTTCTAAGTTAATTTGTTTTATGTCAACTTAAATCTAAATCACAGAATATAGAATTTTATTTTCCTTGATACAACTGAAAGAAATACATTAAGATTTTATTCTATCTGTCTATCTTGACATGGGGTCAGCTAGAGCTACAGCCAACAAACATTTTCTGTGAACTAATGAGATTCCAGGCAAGCTTTTAACATATTAGTTTTTGAAAATTCAAAAATTTTCTTTTCAGTGAGGAGTTTGATTTACAGTCTAACTCTTGCTTTATATCTATCAGGTTTTTTTTTTAAATCAATATTTATATTTTTTGGATTTTACATTTGGTTCCAAATTTCCTAACCAGAAAGCATTTTTGGGGGGGTGGGGTGGGGGGGAGGTCCAGCCAAAAGAAAATCAGAACTATTGGCTCATTGGACTAGTGGATAGAGTGTTCGCCAATGATCCGGGAGACCGGGGTTTAATCCAGGTCACATCATACCAAAGACTTTAAAAATGGTACTTGATACCTCCTTGCTTAACACTCAGTAATATAAGGTACATATCAAGGGTAAAGTGGAGCAGTCTAGGGAAAGGAGTAGCACCCTCCCCTAGACCTCGGTGTAGTAGCTATTGAAAAGGGAGCCTTCTGGTCATCAACTTTACTTACTTAAAGTCCATCTCCACCAGGAAGTCAAAACATTAACCTCTCAACAACATTTATTCATTTCTAAGTCCTCACAAAAACATAGTTCAGTGTGATGTTTTTGTTTATTGCTGCTATAAAAAGTGGGATGGGTAAATTGATCATTTGAAATATTACCTGTATAGCAAGTTTTCTATTTGTATTAATGATTATTTTAGCTTTGGAATTTGAATTTAGAATATCAATCTACTTATTGACATGAAGTTGCCTAACAAATTATTCAAAGATATTTTAAACTTCAGTTGACAAGTATATCAGTTGTGATTTAAATAACAAAATTTTTATTTTTGCTTTACCTCCTCATTAAGGATTATAATAATTTTGAATCATCCCACTGATGGATAGCAATGGCCAGTTAGATGTATTCATAAGGCTTTTTCTTTAGGTGAGGAGCTTTTCTACCAATATTCTGATATCGGGTGATGATGTGCTGGCTGACAACCCTGGAAATTTCAATTTCATTGGTATTAAAATGGATCCATCTGAAAAAGTGGCGTATTTGACTAGTTTCTGATTCTTGGTGTTTAATAATCACTGAATTTGGGTGTCTCAGTTCACATGACCAACCTGTTGAGGTCCTTTTTCTTTTTTACAATGGACGTGGATTTTAGAAAATATGTCAATGACTTTTTACAATTTCTCTCTCTCTTAAATACATTTTCCTTTTCACTCATATTATTTAGAGCATGATATAACACTGATGTGGTTTTAACTTGTTTTTGCTACATCATTCTAACCAGACCTTTTTTGTTTTTTCAGTCCAGGACTTCACTGATGATGCTTTAAGGATTTAATGTCTTGAAAATCAAAAGTGAAGAATATTTCATGTTTTAAAATTTTTGTCTGATATATAAAGTATTTTCAATATTTTAGGTACTAACAACATGGCTACCATGGACCTTTTATACTGTAACAAATCACTAACTCTGATTGGGGGGAGGGGGGAAGAAATCACCAAAAATCAGGGAATTTAAAGAAATTTTCAGTTTTCATTTATGGGTGAATTTTATAATGCATCAGTTATTTTACCAAAAAAATTTTTTTTTTTCTGGTCATTTTACTTTATTTACCCCCCCCCCCCCTTTGTGTGGCATTATCTAATCAGTAGAGACATATGATATGGCATAATACTTTCTGTCTATAATAATGAATATATGTCCATGAAATAAATTAAAAAAAAAAAACCCTTTAAACTGGGAGTTGTAGGAAGAAAAAAAAAATACTCTGAATATAAATATAAATTTTTTTTTTTTTAATTTTAAGAGCTTTTAATAATGATTTAATAGAAAATATCATTTTAATTTAAATTTGGGAAATAATTCTGTATTGATATTTGTTCTACTTAGAAACTTACAGTCCCCTACCTTTTTTATTAGATTTTGACCTCCCCCTTTACTCTAATCACTGGTTCAAGCTAAATGTGTTGTTAAATTAAAAATATTTTTACTAATTGAAAAATTATAAATTTTAAAGCAAGAAACTGGTTGCTGTTTTTTTTTTTGTTTTTTTTTTTTAAGATATAAAGAATGTTAGGAAAAAAATGGAAACCTCCTGTAACAACTGTTAAGCAATTTTGAATTTTGTCTTTAATAGGGAGTTGTGCAAGGAAAAAAGATTTGTTACATTTATAGATTATTACCAGGCCAAACTTTTTACTTTTCCAAGATTAAATACAAAAAATAACAAACTTTTGCTGATACAATTTTCTATAATTAGAAGAGTTGAGTTTTATATTTGGGGTTGGCCTTCTGTACTAATAATTTTTAAAAGGAAACTAAAGTGCACATTTATAGCTATGTGATAAACTGAGGCAGAAATGTTTAGTCATTGTATTCCTGTCTAATAGTAATAATTTAGACTCAATTATTTGGTTTCAAGTAAATATTCCCACTTAATAATACAGTTACAGAGTTTCACATATTCCCATCCAATAATTTTAATAGAAATTTACTCAACCCATAGATGGGACCATTACAAGGTATTACCACTTTAGGTCAGAATGAATTTGGGAGTAATGGCAATAAAATATGGGACTTTACAGTCTCCAGAGCTCAAGAACTGGAGCCTCACCACAAGATGTATTTAACCAGTTCCTGTGACACAGGCAGGATGTGACAGAAGGTCAATTTGTAATTAGACAGGTTGCCTAACCAAGGCTAAAGAACCAAGTCTATCCTATTATTTACCTATAGTTGGAGGAAAAGAGATGGATTCATGCCTTTCAGATGAGTATTTGCATGAAATGAAACAAAACCACCTCGTCCAGGTTTTAGTATCCAGGATCCCTGTTTTTTTGGGTTGTGTAGGGTCTTACCCCTTTGCAGGAGGAGGTGCATTTGGTGTATTCTAAAACTTACTGACATACTGGTTTCCCTGTGGGGGATAGTAAAAAGAGATTTTGTAAATGATAGTGGTTATGCAGAGAGCTATGTCACTGGAGTGAGGCTGTTATGTTAGAAACAATTGATGTCATTATTGCAGATTTAAATGATTTGTGTGCATTGTTCATATACGAGATAAGATTGTCAGTTCCCATATAGCCTTAAATGAATGTCGATGCTTTACTGATAGTTGTACAAATGATGAATAATGGCTACACATTGCATAACCTTAGACATTTACACTTGCCTATGGCCATTGTTTGAGTTGCGTTGCTGAAAGCATTTCCTCTAGCAAATGCTAATTAAAGCTATTCTAACAAGTATCAACTTTTTCTTTGATTCTGTGCAAGCAATAAAGATTTGTTTTGTACTAATTAGCATGTCCCATCCCCTCAAAGAGTATTGAAAATTACTTCAAAGCACTTTTGATCTTGGATCTTTCATTTTGTTTGGTTCTCTCATCCATTCTTTGGTTTGTCATATAATCTAGCACTTCAAAAAATTGTCTCTTCTTTTGTGCCAGAATGTCTGTGGCTATCCTAACCCTTTGACAAATGATGCCAAGCAGAGGCTGCTAACCTTGATATTTTCATTATGATCATCTTTAATGACTCATCTACTGCACTCTTCTTTGATGTTTCTGTTCCACTTCGATGTACAAAAGAACTTCTGAGACTGATTTATCATAAAAACGACTCCTGTAATGGAGGAATTTGTACACTAAAAGGAATTGCATTTCATATCCAAGTTCACAATTTGTGGAAATGATTGAATAAAGAATATTCTGAAATATTGGGAAACTGTAATCATAGAATTTATTCCTCTATGAAGAAAGCCTGGAGTCTGTTAATCAACAAATCTTTATCAGGTGAAAATATGGTATGGTTAGCCTGCTGCTTTCATATTCTAAAAGAGAATTAGAAATGTTTGAAAGTCATTCATGTAACTTAGTGTCTGATTATCTTCATTTAAAATCCTCTGACAGAATACTTTTAAATGTCTTTTCTAGAGTTAGTTTATAGATTAATTGAGAAATAAGTAGAATACAAATCTGTGCTGAGATTTAAATTATAGTTGTTTATTTTACCATCTCTGATGCAAATTAATTATTTACAGTAAACAGGAAATGTTGTTTGTAAAAGATAAATCTCGTATTTGGTAGTATGATGATAGTTAGTGTTTTGGCATGTTGAGTATTGCTTCACTGTATGTGATTTGAAAACTGCACAGATGAATATGCAGTGTTGTCTAATGAGAGAGTTTGAACAGGATCATAATGCCACAGAGGCCACCAAAAACATTTGTTGTATGAATACAGTAACCATATGGCTTTAACAAGAAATTTCACTCCAGTTGCACGAACCTTGATAATTAAGCAAGGTTAGGTAGGCATAAAAAATTGGATTTGACTTGCCTTAATATATTGATGTATATGCTTTCAGAAACCAATCTTTCATGGTCACAAGCACCTATATAACATTTGCTTTTCAGTAACCTTTTTTTTATGTGAGTCTGCTTCAATTAAGAGCCTTTGATTGGTTGTTAACAATTGCAAAAACGATGTTCCTGATCAAATCTTGGTAGACTCATGTTCCTTTATTTATTTTTTTGACTATGCAAATCTTGCAGCAGATTAAATCATTGTATTTATATAAATGTCAGATTAGTGAGAAATCAGTACTCTTGTAACATATAAACATTTTGAACATAATATATTATGTTGTTTTCTACAATCCTATTTTGGAGATGTTTGGTAAATACATATAATAAAATTGCTTGAATTTGTTTTTGTTTTGTTTTTAATTTTTTTGAAATTCTATCTTTAATCTGTCAACTTAAAATTAACATAAATGTGAAAACAAAAACATTAGCATGAATCAGTAGGTCAAAACTTTGGCTTTAATATTATGTTGAGATTGGAATGAAGCAAAAAGAAAAAAAATTTTTTTTTTTTTTTCATTTCAAACTTTTGGTAAAAAACTTATAGTAATAATAGTTATATCAACATTTTATTTTCAAAATGCGACATCACTATGAGTCATCACCTTTTTTTTTTCTTTCTTTTCTTTTTCTTTTTCAACTAATAATTTGCCTGGACTGATAAGTAAAACAGGTTTGACACTTGAAATGAAGACAAACGAAATTGTTCCAAATTGTCAGACAATGAAGATGATAAAAATAACATTGGTCAGAAGAAACTCAGGAAAGTTATCATAGCCTCTTATAAAAAAAAATCTTGGGGTGGGGAGAAAATGAAAAAGTTGTTAGTTTTTGTTTTTCAGATTCATTTCATTTCAGTACCCACCCAACCAATATTGCCAAAATCTCAATCATTTTTCATTTCTCTCTTTTCAAATATTCTCCCCCCCCCTGACTCACTCTTTTATTTTTATTTTCTCTTAAAACATTTTTTATATAAACCATTCAACACCTGACTATTATTTTTACCATCATTAATTCATTTTTCTTCTTGCACACCTTCAAATGTACGTCCCACACCAAAACGGGGAAAATTACACACAATTGACATCAAACAAAATTTTATTTCTAATCACAAACCAGTTTGGAGGAAATTTTTTTCTTTAAAAGAAAAAAATGAAATTATTTCCCCCCCCCCATCATATAATTTTTTTTCTCTCTCTCTCTCTCTTTCTTTTGAGTAAAACCAACAGTGTGGATAAACACATAATTTGGGGGGCACCACCCTATCATATCAGTCAAAGCTGAACACAAAAAATTCTCGAAACTTTGAAAATATTGTAGGAATTCCTTATGCTGGCATTCAGCTCATTCTTTACAACTTCCTGAAACTACAAAAAGTGCGAAGAAACTAAATGAAATCTCATTTTAATACATCCCTCTCCCATCATTTAAAAAAAAAAAGAGTGAAATAACTCCATCATGTCACTTAGTATTAACTCAAACACTATTGATATTAACATCATGCAACTTTGACAACTTCTGTTGCTTTGAATAAACCCCCCTCCCCCCCAAATAAAAAAACTTTCAATGAAATTCTTTGTAGAATTAAAGATGTTTATGCCTTGCATCTTTTTTTTTTTTTTTTTTATGTCAGTCACTCTCTTTTTTTCCTCCCTTTTTTTTAATATTGTTAACCTATTGGGAGTTAAATTTCATTTTATTTTTACTTTAGCATCCCTTCATTCGAATTTTTTTTTTTAATTGAACTATTGAAATGATAAAAAGATTTGTCAAAATCTTTACAAAAGTAACAAACTAAGAAATGCTACTTTTGTTTTTTTTGTTTTTTGTAAAGAGTCAGATTGGTATCTTTGCTCATTAGTCACCAATGTTTTTTACATCTTCCTTCAGGGAAATTTGAAAATTCTAAGCTGCTGCTGCCTTTTTTAATGATTGACTGTCTGAAAATCTCCTCTGTTATCCCTGCCCCTCTCCTATTCCTTCTTCATTGACTGATAGAAAATAAAGCCAAATTCATCATTAGAATTGTTTAAGTTGATTTTCCCAGTGAGGGTGTGTAGGGACAGGGAGTGGAGATGGTTGAAGGATATAATTACTCATATACCATTCAATCCTAATGATTAAGCCCCCCCCTTCTTTAACACCCCCATTCATTGAGACCCTTGCAAGTTCCTCTGCTTTTCATGATTTGTTTCTTGAATCTACATGTGTGTGTGTGTGTGTTTAATGGGGGTGGGGCTAAGATGTGTGTGTGTAATGAGACAGACAAATTATATATGCAAATATATCCACTTTTAAAATCTCTTTTATTGTTAGAGGAAAAACAAAAACATTATTCTATGTATCATCCTATTAGTATGTATCCGTTAAGGTGTCCAATACAAAATATACGGAACAGGAAATATAGCTGCCAAAGTAACAGAGAAAACAATAATACTAAATTTAATGATGATATTTTGAATATCTTTTTTCTTATGGGTAATATACAAGGTTTATTACTCAGAATATTTGGACTATTTTATAATGTTTTGGTCGATATGTCCTTCAGCCTTCTTCAGGTGTTTCATGTTGAATTTGGGAGCCTACACAGAATCTCAAACTGAGCGTTTTATTTGAACCATAGGGGTAAACTGTTCCAATTCTCTTAACCATGATTGGGTACAATTGTTAAGTTATAGTAAGTATTCCATGGGATTGAACCTGCAACCTCAAGATGATTTCACTCAAAGCACTTTCCAACCAAATTCCTTATCCCCTGTGCCATGTGTCCTAGGCACAGTCAGAGTGAAATTTTGGGACTTATAAACCTAATGTTTCCATCAACTCATGAGATACTCTTCTCCGCTATCATATCAGATGTTTTTACCCTAGCTCATACTGTAATTTTTTACAAGGGCGGAAGTATAGGTGGGTTTGAAACATTGTTAACAACATCAAGAGTCTAAAACAATTTTTGGTATCTTATCAACTCTTCTTAAAGTTATCAATAGTGTATAAAATTAAACATCCTATTGTAAAGATAAATGGAATATCTTCTTTTCTAACTTAAAATACAAATATCCCTATATAAAAAAAAAACACAACTTTTATCTACCATTTAAAGACTATTTTTGATTATATAAAGTGAGTAAAGTAAAGTTGGCGACCTTAGTCAAGGGTGGCCGAAGGCCCCCTTTTTACAATAGCTAATACACTGAGGTGTAGGGGAGGGCACTACTCCATTCCCTGGATTGCTCCACTTTATCCTTAATCCTTATGTTATAGTGCTGAGTGTTAAGCAAGGTAGCATCAAGTACCTTTTTTTTTTTTTTTTTTTTTTTTTTTTGACTCTTTGGTATGACTAGACTTGAGATTGAACCCTGACCTCCCGGACCATTGGTAAACACACTACTCGTTAGGCCAATGGTCTGGTTTTGATTATATACATGATTATAATTAGATAATATAGACTTTGGCAATTTCTCTTCAAAATTTCACCATTTGTTTACATTTACATCAGAAGTAAATTCTGAAAATTGAAGCATGACAACATCAATTAGTCTTATTTTATGACCATTTTAAAATTTTTGGTAATTTCCAAAAATTTTCGCTTGTTAAGTTTTTCCCTATTTTGGAGGTTTGCATTTTGAAATTAGATTTGTTACAAGCTTTATTAAGGTTATTTTTCTTCTCTTCATTCTAAAGTGTTTTAAAATCAGAACGAATTGTTTTAACTTAGATATCCTTATGTCAAAAATCTGAGAAAGTCAATTTTCGAAAGATTCAAAATCTAAGTAGCTCTCACTACTATGACCATTTGTTTAAAACACTCCGTTTATTCTACTCTAATGATAGATTCAAAGTCATCAACCAAACATCCAAAATTCATTTTACAAGAAATGTTTTTCATCCTTAATGGAGAGTTTGATAATGCAAGAAAATCCCAAATCTTGAAAATATTTTTCAATTTTTGAATCTCAATAACTCATCACAAGAATATCAAAACCATAGAAAACTAAATTCTTAAAGTATATCTGGTGATGAATCCTTATTCTAAAAAGGAAATATTTATATATTACCTAATATTTGTTGGGCTCCTTGAAAATGGACCAATTAAGAAATTACAAAAATTACTCAACTGCAAGTGTCGAGATTTCCATGTACAACAATTCCAGAAACTTTGAAACTTATTTACCTTGTTTATATAGAGTTGATATGTTCAGATTTTATGTCATTGGCAAACAGTCCCTCATATTTCCAAAACAGTTTTCTTAATTTAAGGAGTTACAGCACAGAAAAAAACCTATGGACACACACGTCCTCTGTAGGGGTCAAATTGGATGGAATGACACATGTCTCTTTATAAGTAGATAATGTAGATTTTGGCAGTGTCTCTTTGTTCCAATAACATTGTCATCATCAGCAAATTAATTGAATTAAGATCATTTGTTAGCCTTTTACTTGATTGAATAACATAGAAATATACTATTATTTCTTTTAGGTATAATTAATGCATAAAAAACTTTTCTTCTCTTGGACATTTATGCTTTAATTTCACTGATGTATGCAAGGCAAAGAGCTACTATAAAAACTACAATAATACTGATTCCTTTGCTGTAGTCTTAAATCTCATCCATCCTGTGTTCACCATTTTAAATACAACAATATTCAAACTTTAAATTAAAGCTAAAAGTTTTTCTTTATTCTAATTTAATTGTGATTTCAATTATATTATATTATTCTTTCCTTGCATTCAATCTCATCTACCAAAAGCTTTAGCTCTTATTAATTGGCTTTTGCTGGTAGAACCATTTTATCTAATTCAATTCTTCTTCTATTATGAGACAAATTTTTAACAAAATCATTAATTTTAGGATCACTTGAAACGGGTAAATGTGGAAGTGACATCTTATCCAAATACTGACCAATATACAAGAGAAATGATTTTTTTTTTAAAGGTATTTTGTTTAAAGTAAATGATGGTGAAAATTAGTGGAAATTTGATAAAACTTGTGTATCCCTAAAAATGATGGATATTTTGAATTTGAAGTCATAACAATAAAAGTCTTCGTAGTTTTGGATGAAACATGTAAAATATATAAGTTGGCTGACTGTAGGCTCCTTTTCCTGGATTGCTCCACTTACCCTTGATCTGTACTTTATAATGCTGTGTGTTAAGCAAGGGGACATCAAGTCCCTTTTTTTTTTTTTTTTTTTTTTTTTTTTTAATCTTTGGTATGACTTGACTGGGGATCTCAGTTGACAATCCCAACTAAAAAAAGGTGAAAATGTGATTTTCAGAACAAGGAAATGACAAGGAAAACTCTTTGAAACTACTCTTTAACCTCTTGGGGTTTTTTATTTCTAAGGTTAGCAGATCTTTAACCAATCTGGTAGAGTAGGGAGACTGTCTGAAGACCTGGGACCCCTGACATTTCAAGCTAGCCAGTTTAAGGTACTCAGCCTATCTAATGTTGATACATGGAGCTATTGCTGATTTAATCAAGTTACCACCAGAGAAGTTATCACTGCAAATAGAATCCCATATAAGAGACTTGCCATCTTGGAACAGAAAAACCCACCCAGTCTCATGCTGTCCCCACAATTCAATCCCTCTAGCTCCAGTTGTAGGGGAAAACCAGCTGCAATGCTGAGGGAACTGATAGACACTGAAGTAACAAGATTGCATGGGTGCAGTCTGAGAATTGGATAAGGGATATGGGTTGGAGTCAAAGCAATAAAAGATTAGTGTTTGAGAACATGAACATTTGAACTACTTTATTAGATTTTGATTCAGTAATTTCTACATACTGCTAGTAACTCACAACTATAAAGTGATACAAAATTAATCCAAGACCAGACAAGTCAATTTAGCAAAAGCCCATCCTTGAAGTTTTACTGAGGAATATGATCAAATCTCAAGTGACTTTCTTCTTCTTCTGTTATCTTAATTGCTAATTTATGATTAAATTTATATATCACTTATGTATCTCTTTTAAAATAATTTAGTGATAAAATAAGTCTTTCTTTATATTTAAATGCTAATATTATAAGAATTTCATCACAAAAATCATTAAAAGGATATTTCTCAACTATATCAACTTCTCTTTGAGATTTTATAGAAGTTAATATATTTACATACAGAAAATTTAAAACCACAAACTGTTCTCTTCCAAAACCCAGTAAAGATAATAGTTATTTACTCAGCTTAATTTGATATAAAGCCATGGGGCACTCTGTGAGAATTGAACTTGCTAACAATAGTCTGCTAGCCTAGCTCACTTAGAAGTACACAAGGTGCCTGAGTTAAGTAAGGATAATAAATGGCATTCAGATATTCATCTCAATAAAAAAAAAACTTTGGGTTGATCTTTTTATTTAGGTCACTAGAAACGGCAGGTTATTTTTTAGCAACTGTTTCCCCGACAGTAATTATGGAAGATTGAAAGCATAAAAATACAATTCTAAAATACTTGGTTTTAATGCAAAACTAATTATCTAATATAAGTAAGTAATAATAAACAAACACAAATCAATTGTAATATATATTATCATTCATTATTGTTTATTAATATTTAATATTATTTGTCACTATTGTTACAGCAGATATCTATCCTCCAAAATTAAACTCATGAAACAATCATCATCAAAATGTTTTTAAAAAAACCCAAAAAACTAGAAAATACAAGGGTGTTCAAAAAGTAAGAAATAAAATAATTTGACAATTAAAAATTTTTTGTCAATAACTTTTTTTTTTCCAAATAAATTTGCAGGTTTAAGTTGTTATTTTATAAAAATGGAATTGAGACAGCAGATTAAAAAAAAAAAAAAAATAATGTAATTTGACAATTAAATTTTTGTACAAAATTTTGGTTTGCAAAACAAGTTCACTAATTTAAATTATTTTTAATTTTAGATAATTTAAATTGAAAGTTTCTTATAAAATATAGTAGATTTTCTAAAAAAAAATATTTTACGAGTAAAACTTTATTTTCAAAAAAGTTTTGCTCATTGATACATAATTAATCCCATCATTTTTACAGGTACAATGCTAGTAACTATTCCTATTCAGTAATATCATTTGTAAAAAAATTGTGGTTTGTACACAAAGTATTTCAGTTTAATAATAATTTGTGAGCAGTTGTATTAAGCATAATTATCTTTTGAGTTTTTCACACTACCTCTAACTTGTTTTTGCAATGAATTCTGAGTGACAGCAAGTCTCCACAGATCTTCAAGACTCTTCTAAATATTCTGATTTTAGTAGTATTGTGGTCTAGATAGTCTCAATTCTTTCCCTGATATCCAGTTCCTCTTCTAAATTCTTGATGACTGTTCTAAGGGCCTCAACTATGACTGGAATCATTTACCTTTATGTACAACAACTTTTTTCAGCTCTGTGGCAAAGTCTAGAATTTTGTTGAGTTTTTATTTTTTAAAACTTTATTTCACTTTTACTCTATGGTCTGCTGAGCTGGCAAACTTTGCTAGTTGATAAGTTCTTTTCTTTTTGTTGATTAATACTGCATCTACCCTGGCTGGAATTGGGGGATGTACTTGAAAGTCCTAGAGAATTTTAGGCATTTTTAATTTTCTCAGACAAATTCTCATTTGTACATATACAATTTGTCATTATGTTCAAACTTCAGTCTCTTGCACAATTCCCAGTGGATCATCTTACCTAACTAGTCATGCCTGTTCTTATATTCCTATTATAGTCATCTTACATCTAAGATTACCAATTGTAATATGAAATATCGCAATTGGTAATCTCGGATGTAAGGTGACACTGGAAATGTGAAATTTAAGCACTTCTGCTCACTTTATATCTTCATGTTACTTTGCTGTAAAAACAACTGGAATTTCTAACAGGTTGATTTTATTGTAACAATTATGTGTTCCATTTAGAACTATCTACCTTTTAATTTTATTTGGTATTTAAAGATCAAATAAAAGAATAGAAAATATTTGGTGCATGTCCAGGCATTTTTGTTTTAATGCTTCTCTCTTTCTCTCTTCTTTTTACTTTAGAACCTGGTTACAGCCCTGATAAATCAGCCACAGTGAAAATTATAATCATTGCCTAAATAGAAGAGTTTAGATCATTATGATAAATGAACTGTCAGTGATAAAGATTTCAGAACATTAAATGTTTCAGCTTCTTACTAGAGATTAAATTCAAAAAAGAAAAAAATGTCTTTGTTTTATCAAATCCTGTTCTGTTTTGAAGTTGATAGAATTTGTTTTAAAGAGTAATTTGTAACAATGAATGAGAGACAAGTCAATCACTTTAAATAAGTGATAAAACTATGTGGAAATGTTTTATTCTATTTATTTATTTTTTTTTTTAATAGAAGATTAAGTATGTTCAATAGGATTATACTAGTTTCCTCAGATTAAAAAAAAACAAAACAGTAGTTCTCAGCCTTTTTTATTCCAACATCTAAAACAATTTAATGTCCTAAGCTTAATATAAATACGTACCCCTTTTGGTACTAATCCTTTTCTAGGGAAGAGGCAATGTACACACATTTTTACTAACCATTTCCACAAATATGTATTTACCCAATGACACATTCATTGTTAAATGCAGTACAGCTGGTTTAAATTTAGAGTTTTTCCTAAACTGGCCTGACCAAAGCTAAAGAACCCAACTTGCCCTACTATTTAATTATAGTTGAAGGGAGAGAGATAGATTGATACTCCTTCCTAAGGGCATTAACACAAAAATGAAATGTATATGGCTTTGTTCAGGATCTGAACTTGGGTCATTGTATCCATTTCCTAAGCTAATAACCACTACGCTATATGCTTCCTACCTTTTCAACAAGAAGTTTTTGGTGGAAGTTCCAAGAAGAAGGCTCAAATTGTGAATTATCCTGAGTAAGACAGTAAACTGCAAGTGATAGTCAGGATGTTCTTCTCTAAATCTGGAAAGTGTGAAGCACCCCTTTATAGCCAGGTCTTCTCTGTTAGGGTCCCATGTATGAGTCCAATAGACTTCTTTGAAAATTATTGGTTGTATGGTTTTAAGAATTCCAATCTAATACGGTGTGCAAATATGTAAATATAAATGTAAAATGAAGGTAGTTCCCTAACCTTTTAAACATAAAATAACCCAACACTGGTTGACATGCCATTAAAATCAACCGCTTGCTCAGTAGATCTGTTTGAGATAATGAAGTGTTTATTTGTTTTAAAAGATTGTGGAAATACAATTTCCTATCATAAATAATTGTTAAATTGATTTCAGCATAAGATAACCCAGCTCAGGTTAATATGCCATAAAACCAACCAACCATCACAAGTTGAAAATGGCAGTCTATAAATTTCATATACATTTAACAAGAATACTTGCATAATAGTTGTAATGTATAGAAAAGGAATATTAATCATTTAAGATGTAGTACGACACAATTCTTGGTCAGAACGCTTTCTGATCTTCTTAACAAATTTTCAAATTGTTGCCCTTGTGGAGTATATACTCCACATTTTGAATCACAGCTATAATGAGAAAAGGAAGCTGCCTTGTCAAAGAATCTACATGAAAAATATCAGAAATAATCTTTCTAAAAAGTTTTTTTTTTTTTAAATCAAGATAATGTTTCTGCTCGCCTATCAATGGTCACCATCACTTCATTTCATGACATCTTTCCCTAATAATATTCTATCATTTTTACCTACATTGGTACTCATCATAGTACAGATTCTTGGAAGCTCTTATATTAGGCCCCAAATTGTTTAAGTTGTTTTTTTTAATATTCACTATTGACTTCAGACATTTTGAGATGGAAGTTTCACTATTTATAAAATGTTTTGGTATAAATTATCAATATAGGAAAAAAATCTTATGTTTAAGCTAACAGCTAATTAACTAGATAAATTGAAATCTTTGATAATTCAATAATGGATTTTCTTATTTTAGAAAGTTTAATGTTAACCAAAAACACAAGTTTTTATAAACAAGGTCTGAGGAGGCTAAATCAAGTGGGGCTCAGTCATCTTGTTAAGTGTGGAATATTGAATTATTTACCCAAGAGCAAATTACATTGCCCTTAGTCATTTATTCTTTTTTTTTTATTTTTTAAAAAGAAGTTTTTCTGGCACCATATTAGTAGCAGTTAGATATAAAAACTGATCATGAAATTTTAACTCTTCTTTCTTTGAACATCAACCATCATATTGAATCCTTTCAGCATATGCCAATATACATGAAACTTGAGTGATTTCAAATTATATTGAAATAAAAAAGAAAACCTTTCCCATTTTTTGAAGCCAGCATCAAACAAATTAGAGCTGAATCACATGTATACAGACACATACAAAAAAATCAAAATGAGTGTTCCCATTCAAATTGTAATCTTTAAAAAAAAAACTGCATATAAAATAATTGTAAGGTACGTATACTATTTTAGTGTTTATCTCTAAAAGACATCCTAGTTAGTCTTTAAAATATTTTCTCAAATTCTTTTCTTGAAAGAGACACCTTGATATTATAATCAAGAATTCTTGCCAATTTCAATCTCTTTGCTTAAGTTTCTGGTAACCATAAAAATACCAAATCAGTATATGTATATTTTTGTTACACCAGTGTTCATTAGACACTTCATCACATGAATGTCTGGCATCACTTAAAAAGAAGCAAAAGAATATCATCAGAATATATATTACTGATAAATCTACTAGACAACAAGTGTTTGCCTGTGTAGATGTTATTGTACTTATTACTATTTGCAATTGAGTGTTATCCACTGGATGATATCTCACCCCCTTGGAAGGCAGCTTTGATCCACAGTGTATAGGAGCAAATAAACTTTTGATCTCATTGGATGTCTGTACTAATTAGGCCTTCATCCACAGAAACATTGTAGTATCCTTTCATTTCATTCATTTTGACTAGTATTTTTGTTTTTGTAGCTTTTTAGCACAACTCACTTCCTTCAGTCCTTATTTCTATAAGGAACAACACTGTGCCATTTGCTTGGATAAATATGAAGAGGGAGACAAACTGAGAGTTTTGTTAGTACCATTCAAATAAGTTGTCTTCATTTACTGTTAACTTTCATGAATTATACATTTAAGTTCTCATAAAAACAATTTGACTGTATCCTGCAGTTTATATTTTATATAGATAAAAAAGAAAAGGAAAAAAAACAAACCCAATAATGAAGTATAAGCTTCCATCTCATTTTGCCTTGACAAAACCTGGTTATCCATATTAGCTGCATAACCAACTAAGCTATGGGAGCAACTGGTATTACAGAAATCTACATTATGCCAAGAGCTTACACCTTATTTCATCTTTTGATCTATTGTCAGCATATTTGTTTTAGGTTTTTTTTTTTTTTTTTACTCACTGGTAACATTCATTCTTTAATTCATCTATTTTTAGATAAAACATTATTATTATTATTATGAATTTTGACATTTTTTCTTGCAACTCACTTGAGCCATTATTTATATCATAGCAAGTATCAGTGTAAGTGAGCTTTAAGAAAAAGCAAATAAAATGTTTGGTTTGGTTTGGTTTTATGGCATATCAACCTTTGTAGGTTATTTAACGCCAAATTAATTTTTATACGAATAATCAGTTCCATTTAAAACAAATCAGTTTAGCATGAGTACACAATTTAATTGTCAAAAACATTTCTATTTCAAACTATTCAAGCAGTTATATATAACAATTCAGTTTACTGTAAGTACAGTTTCAATGTCAAAAACAGTTCAATTTCAAATAATTCAGTTTAGCATAAGCACGCAGTTTAAATGTAAGTACAGTTTAATTGTGAAAAAACATTTCTATTTTGAGCTATTCAGTTTAGTCAAGCAGTTCTCATTCAGCTAAGTATAAGTACAGATTTTGTTTACACACAGTTATATGCCAAAACAGTTCTATGTTAAACAATTCAGTTTAGTGTAAATACAGTTTCAATGTCAAAAAACATTTCTATTTCAAATAATTCAGTTTAGCATAAGCATGCAGTTTAAATGTAAGTACGGTTTAATTGTCAAAAACATTTCTATTTCAAACAATTCAGTTTAGCATAAGTATGCCATTAGTTCTATTTAACCCATAGATAGGGCCCTATCAGGTGCTACCAATTCGGGCCAGAGGGGACCTGGGAGCGATGGTAATGAAGGGGTACTCCGCATTCCCCAAAGCTCCAGTATTACTGGGACCTCACCGTCAGACTGTTTAGTGTCATATCCAGGACACTCGTTGGGGGATGTCTTACCCGTCTGCAGAGGTGCAGTCAGTGTATTCTACAGCCCCATCTGACTGGGCAACAAATAAAATGTGAAAACCAAACAAATACATGGGGCTGTAGAATACACCGACTGCATTTCTGAAGAGGGGTAAGACTCTCCCAATGAGTGTCCTGGATATGACACTAAACAATCTGATGGTGAGGCTACGGGAATGCGGAGTACCTCTTTATTGCCATTGCTCCCAGGTCCACTCTGGCTCAGAGTGGTAGCACCTGATAAGGGTCCTATCTATGGGTCAAATAGAACTAAATAGTGTACTTATGCTAAACCGAATTATTTAGATAGAACTATTTTGACATCTAAACTGTGTACTTATGTTAGACTGAATTGGTTGAAATGAAACTGTTTATATGAATAAAAATGGATTTGGCATTCAATAACCTACAGTGGTTGATATGCCACCGGACCAAACAAATACAAGCCAAGATGGATAATAATAACTGATTATGTTTCACCTAAAAAGGAATGACAAAAATATTATTTTTCATTCTTTTTGATTTTTAAATTATCTGTATTAACTTTAGTTCATTTCTTTTTTCTAATATCTTATTTATTCTAAGAGAAAATTTTTTATAAAAATTCACTAAATATCCATTGAAAGGTTCACCATTTTTGGCCCAACTTGATCCAATCTTAAACCCTTCATATATTTTACTGCCTTCCTCACTGTAAAAAGAGTATCCATCTCAATGCTCAGTGTCAATATTCCAATCTCTCTTTCTCTACATCCATTTAGACACTTTCTGTCACAGCCAGTTATTGAACCACTAAGGAGAACTTCATTTCATCAATAATTCTAGCCTAAAAAAAAAAAAGAAGCTTTTAAAAAAATTGGCTAATTAAAATGATAAAATTGAATATTTGTTTAAAATAGTAATTTTTAGGGGCTCATGAAAATAATCTCAGAATAAACCTTTAGCCATTTCTTGTATTCTATGCTCAGTATGAACAAGGCATTAATAAATTAGTGATAAAAACAAACAAAACATCTTTTAACTATGAATAAGTAAAGTTGTAAAGTTGACGACCATAGTCGAGGGTGACCCAAAGGCTCCCTTTTCAATAGCTACTACACTGAGGTGTAGGGGAGGGCGCTACTCCTTTCTCTAGATTGCTCCACTTTACCCTTGATATATACCTTATAATGCTGAGTGTTAAGTCTTTGCTATGACTCGACCTGGGATTGAACCCCAGTCTCCTGGACCTTTGGCAAACACTATACCCACTAGGCCAATGAATATGAATTGTTATCCTAAACTGCCATAAAAGTGACTATGTTCTTTATTTTTGACCATGACTATTTTACAATCTATATGTAATACAGTACAGTATAAACATTTCACAACCCATATGTAATATGAATAAGTTCTAGTAGTCTAATTTACCTCAGCTGATAAGCTCAGTTGACTGGGGGGTGTAAAATACATCGACTGCATCTCTGCATAGGAGTAAAATCCCTCCCCCCAATGAATGTTCTAGATATGACACTAAACAATCTGATGGTGAGGCTCCAGTAATCCTCTTCATTGCCATTGCTCACAGATCCACTCTGACCCGGAGTGGTAGCACCTGGTAGGGTCTTATTTATGGGTCAAATAAAACTGTTTGACTTTTAAACTGAGTGCAAACAAATGACTTAGGCTAAATTGAATTGCTTGAAATAGAACTGTTTGATCATTTAATTGTGTGTAAACAAACAACTGATGTTGGATTGAATAGTTAGTGATACATAGCAATATTTAGTACCATTTAACTTAGTTGACAAATTATATATATCTAATGTAGAGTAAACAGGATTCAGCATTAAATAACCTACAATGGTTGATATGCCATAAAACCCAATCAAACCTGATAATTTGTTTTATTCATGAAAATCTTTACTTAAAGTTCATTTCATGACACAATGGTTCAAGTAGGGAACTATTTTCTGCACAAAGACTTAATCCAAATTTATTTTTATCAAATGATATACCAGTCTTATTTTGAAGATCAATATTTTCCAATTTTAAAGCATTTATAAATGGTAATGTTAAATGGAGGGAATCCATGAATAGGTTATTTTTCATATCACTCATAAATCTTCCTCTTAACTTGTTTCACTCTAAAGATGGAAATATTTTGGATTTATTTTTAAATCTTTATAAAATCCCAAATACTTTGCTATTTCTGTTTGATTATGATTTTGAAATATTTTATTTTAGAATTGAAATTGAAAATTCATTATTATTTCCTGAACTCATTTAAAGTCAAAATTATCTCTAACTCTTATTTAATACTAACATAGTTCCCATAAAAAATAGAATTACTTACATTTGTGTAAGTACTTCTGCATAAGATCAGAGTGTAATAATTGTACGCTCCTTATCACGTCTGTCTTGGATCAAAGTGTTGTATCTGCACTCATGTAAATCCCATGATTATTTTGACAACTAAGATATATAATATGCAGTTATTTAAAAGATTTCACTAATTTTTTTTTTTTTCCTAAGTATCAAATTTTATAAAGTATAAATGAATTTTCATTCTTAAACATATTGTAAAATTAGATTTAATTAGATTACACTATTGAACTACCTCTCCATAAGGTGACAGATAGCCAGTTTAACATGGGCCCCATATGTATAGGGAAGTATAAAAATTAGCAGACTATTATGATTTTACCCTTTAGTTTAATTGGGAAGTGCTTCCCTCTGTTTAGAGTCCTTTTGTACCATATTCGCAATGAACGCTATGTGCGAAATGGACATGTAATGTTCATAAAGATAGAAGATATAAAGAACAGGAATCTCAAAACACGTAACGACTTCTTGTTCAGGTACGAAACCTTTTTATTAACTTTGAGTTAAAGGTTTCGACGTAAGGAGGAGAGACACAATCTTCTATGCTGTCTTATTCATTTGGCCCCCAACTCGAGCAGCCCCCCATAGGGCGCAAGTTCGCCTCGCGCCTGCGAGCTCCAACATCGATCCTTCTCGTTTGGCGTCTAAAACCCGACTCTTATTTTCTTTAAATTCTCACACAAACTTCCGCGTGCTTCCGGAGCGTGATGTCACCCGCACCTTGTCACCCAGTATCGTCTCGGACTGTTATGACTTCTGAGTGACACCTCCATCCGCTCGCGCGCACCCGCATTAACACCTGCTTCAATGTTACACCCAAACAACACATGTGCTGAGCCGAAAGGGTATGAACCGAAATCCCTCAGCTATTTCATAACATACCTATCCAACCACAATAAAATCATTTGTCATCGATGATGACAAATTATTTTCTTAAAATATTGTGCCGCTCCCCCTTATGTCGAACTGAGCAACAAAATCTTCAGCAATACAATTTCAACAAAATAATACAACAAAAAGCATGCGTCAGTCCCAAACTCAAAAGTCACTGAAATAAAAATAAAAAGTGTTCGTATTGTCCATCGTTTTTTTTTTTTTTTCCATTTTTTTTCTTCTTTTTCCGACCACATTTTCTGGTTCTTTTTTTTTCTTTCATTTTTTCAACAGTCACTCGTTCGGCATGTATATTTTTTCAGTCTTTAATCTGTTCTCTTATTTTCATATTTTTTTAATTTTTTTTTTTTTTTTAAATCTCAGGTCAATTGCTCATTTTGTATTTTGCATTTTTGCCTTCCTTCTACGTCCGTACTTATTACTGCTAACTTTATATCTCCTTCTCACGTAATATCTGTCATTAATTAATGTACACATTTTAACCTTCCACAACCAAGCATAGCTCGTAATCGAACCAAGATACATGTTTCCCCGTTTTTTTCCAACTTTTGACCACCGTCAAATGGTCTATCTCACATCTTTTCAACAGCTTACGAGTACCTTTCTTTCTTATCTACTTTCTTTCTTTTGCCCTTAAAATACTGGGTGTTCTTTCTAAACCACCAAAACCTTTATCAGCTCACTCAATAAAATTTCTCCCTCGACACAACTCAAAATCGAGTCCGCGAATTTTCCAAACACATCCAATGAGATCACCAAAACTCTGTGCATATCTTAATTAACTAATCTCCAAACCCATGTTTTTCCGAACATCTTCCTCAACAAAACCTCACAGTCCCACTCCAGGGGGAACTCACAAAATAACCGTCTGCCCTGTCAGACACAATAAACATCGGTCTCTTCGTTGATCTGCCTCTCTGGCGAGATATCTGAGACAATTTTCCAGTCGATACGGACATTCCACCATACATCCGACTTTTTCGGATTCGACAACTTAAACAAAAACCTGGCCTGATTTTTTCAGCGCTCAAAATATCGATTCTCCAACATCGAAACCTGTCCCAAAGGTCCTAACTACAGGTATGCAAAATTTTTCTGGCAATCCCATCGATGAGCGAAATCTCCAAGGTCTCGAATCAAAATTCTAATCTCCGAATATTATTAGCCTGGACCACCAACAAGTTACAAGTTTTCATTCATAAAAACGTTATTTACTACAAACTTCATCTACAATGACCCCGTCTATCATAAAATCCATTCATAAAAATACGTTATTACTATAAAATTTCTTTACAAAATATTGTTTACTATTGCTGTCAATCATGAGTGCAACACAATCCTCTGTCCCCACAGTGACCACCTTTCTTTCTTCTCTGTCACTGCGAGCTTATTTCTCTGTTACTCTTTCTTTCTCTCCTCCCACCACGGTACAAAGTCACATACAGTAGTAATCATAATTTTCTATGCTACCAACGATTTTTTTTTTTTTTTTTTTTTTAAATTTTAGAATTATTTCCAAATCTATCCTCCACAACCATTCAAACTCTATTCGTAAATTAAACTATGACAGACGTAAATGAGCAAATACCTTCTTATTCTTTTTCTTTTCTTCATGCCTTTTTTTTTTCTTAGAGTTGAGTTGTGTTACTTCTTTTTTTTCTTTTCTTTTCACGCCTTCCTTTTTTTTTCTTTTGGGGTTGCGCTGTTGTTCTTTTTTCGGTGCTGGACATTTTCCTTTTTCTTTCTGGGGGGCGCCGAATTTGTTCTTCGTGTTTTTGGTCTCTTTTCCTTGTTTCTTATTTTCTAGGGCCTTGTGTTTTCTCTCTCTCTCCATCGATCACCTGAACAAGCCGCTCCGAAATAGATTCCTCCTTGTTCTTAGCCTCTTCTCTGATCGTCTTCGTGGAACCATGGTAACCCAATCGAAAACCATATCATGAACAATATGCCCAAGTTCTGGCATCAAATATGTCTATGTCGCATAGCCATATACACGAATATGGCCATGTGCAAAATAGACATGTAATGTTCATAACTACAGAACATATAAAGAACAGGAATCTCAAAAACACGTAACTACTTCTTGTTCAGGTACGAAACCTTTTTATTAACTTTGAGTAAAAGGTTTCGACGTAAGGAGGAGAGACACAATCTTCTATGCTGTCTTATTCATTTGGCCCCCAACTCGAGCGGCCCCCATCGGGCGCACGTTCGCCTCGTGCCTGCGAGCTCCAACATCGATCCTTCTCGTTTGGCGTCTAAAACCCGACTCTTATTTTCTTTAAATTCTCACACAAACTTCCGCGTGCTTCTGGTGCATGACGTCACCCGCACCTTGTCACCCAGTATTGTCTCGGACTGTTATGACATCTGAGTGACACCTCCATCCGCTCGCGCGCACCCGCATTAACACCTGCTTCAATGTTACACCCAAACAACCCATGTGCTGAGCCGAAAGGTTCTCAGCCTAACTAAACTCAAAGGCATGAACCGAAATCCCTCGGCTATTTCATAACACTTTATTATGTCTTCCTCTAGGATGGGATGAAAACAAGAATGCCTGTGTTCTTTGTTCAGGTAGAACACATTATAGTTGAGGGAGATGAACAGACACCACACTCTAATCTTGTGTGAACTGCCTATGAATCAAAGTGTTGTAAACCAGCCATTTTGCATAAGATCAGAGTGTAGTCTCTGTACATGACTTTATCCAAGTTATTTCAAAAACTATAGATATAAAATGTCCAGATGAAGTTATTATCCCAAAAAGCATAAAATTTAAACTTTCTTGAAAATAAATACAAAATAAGAAAAATCAGACATAAATTCTTTAAAATTTTTAATTCAGTTATTGTTTTATTTATCATTTTTTTGTTATACATTCCATTAGATTTGCATGAGCACAGATACCCCTCTCTGATTCTAGCAGAAATTATGGCTGGACCAAAAGAAAAAAAAAAAAAATGAATAAAAAACTTGCACTGTTCCTTAGAAAGAAATTTCCTTTTTTTAGCCAGCATTTTCAATTTATAAACATATCTTAAAGATGAAGTGTAATATATATATATATATATATATATATATATATATATATATATATATATATATATATATATATATATATATAAAATTCAATTTTTATCTCTTCTTATTTTATTTTTCCAGATCTAGATAATTCAGATAAGTAATTACAAGCACTTTCTTATCCTTTTCTAATTTACTAGGTTATAAGAACCTTATGAATAAAAAGTCCATTTTGAAATGATTTTAAAAACCTTTTAGAAACTCTTTGTAGCAATGCATAATGGATTTTTCTCTCATTTATTAAATTAGCTTTTTATATCCTTAAAATATATTTTCTTATTGACTCCTTTTTCTATGCTCAGATATTTTAAATCTACTTTCATGCATACATACACGACTTTGTGTATGTATTATATATATATATATATATATATATATATATATATATGACTTTGTTTGTGTGTGTATATATATATATATATATATATATATATATATATATATGCACACACACAATTTATATATTTATATTGTATGTATGTATGTATATATATATATATATATATATGTGTGTGTGTGTGTGTGTGTGTGTGTGTGTTTAAATAATATTATATATATATATATATATAAAGATGAAATGCATTCTATCTTCTGCCTCCCTTTTCTATATCTGCAGGAATGCAATCTTCATTTTCAAATTATTCACATGAATATCTTTCTGTCATTCAGGCCATAGGAGAAAGGGAAGATAGAAATGCAACTCCCAATGGTTTCATTTTGTTCAATTTGATTAGAAAATGGAAAAGGAATTGATTCAATGAAATAAGATGATTTGAGAAGTATTTCCTTCAGAACTATTCAAAAGCTGTCAATTTGAAATACCCACACTTTTCTCTGAATAATTTGTGAACACAACATTCAAATGAAACTTTTCATTCGAAAGGCTTTCATCACTCTTCCTAGTAAAAACATATTGGTAAATTATTGGAAAGAATTGTCATTTAAGTATTTCTTTATCTATTTTGCTGCTGTATAAATTACTTTGTATTAGAATTAAAATGTCTTATGCATAAGTGTCAATCATTGACATCTTGCAATATTTGATATCTTTTGCATTCAGTTGATACCTAAGACTTTTTAATTATTTGCTTGATAGATTTGTTTGATTGCTTTTATCTTCATTGTTTTTATATTTATTCAAAAAACAAGTCCTCATTCTCCAAAAAATTGAGTATTTTTAAAATCTTCATTGTTGTAAATTCAATTGAGGGAACAGCAAGCAATCTCACAGGATAACACATTTACCATGATTTACTAGTATGGGGTACTGTAACTGCTTTTGTACATCCTCAAGTATCTACCTAAGATGCCAGTATTGCAAACTAGGCATAAATGCATCTCTGACAGGTTTTTCATGGCATTATCAGCCTGAGTATTTTTTTCCTCTACTTATGAAACATAGTTAGAACACCTACTCATCTGACAAAAAAACCTTACAAAGGGACAGATGTAGCATATTTTTCTGGCCATTGTCCGTAGCAACACTGTTGTCATTGAATCAGTAGGATGGACATCAGCTGTAAAATGACTGCTTATTTTTAAATATCTTTTTTTTTTTTTAATTTTTTTTATTGCTATAGTACCATAATTTCTTTCAGGTATTTGGATTGCTAAGCTGAGAGGTATCTCTCAAGAAATGGAATGGTTACTTGGCAGTGTTCATCTCCTTTCTAAGTACCATGTGACAGGTTGTATTGGGTTACATGGTACTAGCTGCTATGAACAATCCCTTACCTGACCTAAACCACTAGTTCAAATTCAGTTTTCCTTCTAGACCTTGTTTTCATAGTCTCTTCTAAATATAGGAGCTATTTGGCAATGGCCATCTCCTCTCCAAGTCACAAGTTATCAGTAGCAAGGAATGATCCCAGACTTCTGACTTGCCTCACCAACATATTGTTAGGGTATTTGAATTAAAAATGTTCCCTCTTTTAAAACTGGTTTGCATAAGTAAGACTTGAAATTTCTTGTCCAAGATTTGAACTCAAATCACTTATTCCATTTCCTCTGAGTATAACGGCTATGCTAACCCTAACCTTATCTGGGTGTGGGTGCCTGTGTGTGTGTGATTACTACCAGTTTATTTCCAGATAGATATATCTCTGTCCCTGTTTGTGACAGCTTATCAGTGAGCTTTCCCTCTATCTGCTCCACCAGGCTGATCTACCGCCTAAATATATATAGATTCTTGTCCTCTGTCTTCATGTGAATGTTAATTAGATTTAAGTGGTCAAATGTCACCCATGTTACAAAAAACAAGAGAGTTTCTAGTCTTATCTTAAAAACATTTTAGACATACATTCACAAAAAGACGGTTCTTAATTTGTAACAATTATTGAACTGCACCCATTAAGCGAAAGAAAAATAACAATATCTATGTTAGAAAATCATAAGCCATTTTTTTTATATATTAACAAAAGAATGGCTATTTTACTTTCTAGTTATTTGTTAATTATGGTTGAAACTGTTTTGCAAACAAGAAAAAAAAAAGCCATAGTTGTTTTTAGTGTTCACAACTCCAAAAACACTGATTAGGAAATTGGCACATAGTGAGTTTTAAAATCCAACTGTTTCTTTGCTCAACATCTTTAGATGTCCAATAATATTAGTTACATCTTCTTTATTAACAATATCAAATGATTAATTGAAAAGAAGAGAATTTTAGCCTCAGTTTTCTAAGCATCATTACATTAGCTACTACACTTTTGCTCAAGAATATCTTTATATATTAGATATAGAAGTATAATTAGGATTTTAGTAGCTATGTATGTAACTGTAAGCCAGAATGGCATTTGCCAAATGTATCCCCTGCAACAGAGTAAGACCCCCCCCTCCACACACACACACAAATGAGGATAAAGTAATTTCTACTCCAATTCACCTTCCTGTTCTCTATTGTTTTTTTTTTGGGGGGGGGGTTATGTCTACTAAGCATATTAACTGTTTTCAACCGCATTTTTATCTGGATGGTTTTGATTCTAGCTCAGATTTTTCATGAAAATTTTTAGGATCATTCCCAGTGATCCAACATTGATTGGCACAACTATCATCATCCTGTTCTATATTTTCTTTTTATTATTTGTACTCTATTAATAACTATAATAAAAAAAAAAACTAAATGTATGATTAGGAATAGATATGAATAAAAATTTGTCTACTTTCAGTTGCTGGAATACAATTTAAAAAAAAAAAAATCTTGATATGGATTTGTTTTTTCTTTCTTCAATATGACCCACATCCTAACACAAAAACCTTATATATAAAACACAAAATTATTTACATGACATACATCTAGTATCATTAGATTATAACAACACAAACCATTTTAGAAATTTTCTCTGTGGTGGGGGGTGTTCAATTAATAACTGGGTAGATTTCAACTACTCTCCTTCTCCCTTCTTATTCAAGTTTTTAACATTTGGGTTTCATTTACAAAGTAAATGTAATGCTAAACTGGAGATTTAGTATCTCTCGGGTTACCTAAAACCTTTTTATTTTTCCTTATGGTCTAAATTCATTCTTTTCTGTTTTTTTAAAAATTTCTCTTTCCTTCTAAATTATTCTCTTTTCAGTTTTTTTCTTTTTAACTTATTCATTCTTCAACTTTTTCTTTCCTTCCAACTTATTCTCCTTTAAACTTCTCCTTTCCTTCCAACTTATTCTCCCTTCAACTTCTTCTTTCCTTCCAACTTATTCTCCCTTAAACTTTTCCTTTCCTTCCAACTTCTCCCCCCCCAATACTTGCTTTTATTTCTCTGTTTACTCAAATGCATAATGAAGCAAATTTTTCCGATCCATACTTCAGTAATTCTGTCATTATGGTACTGGTATTTATGATAAATATTGAGTGTCTGAAAATAGAGCTGTTTTTTAAAATCATTTCCAGACTGTTATATATCATTCTGAACTTTATCTCATTATCTGAAAAGATATGTGAGATTCAGTCAATTTTTATGAGAAGTCATTTTTAAGTATCTTCATTGATCAACAGACAATGCCAAAATATACCAGTCACTTTTAACTCTTTCTCATTATTCTTTCATATTGTTCAATCTATTTTGAATAACTTCTGTTGCACATGATCTATTTTTCTGTTCTCTACTTCTATTCAACTCGTTATAGTGCTACTTAATTGAACATCTACTTATTTTCTTAGAAAAATAGAATTTAACTTTTGATTGTTCTCTATAGAATTTTGAATGACTGACTTAATGTTTCTTGCAAACAGAATTTTACGAAGACTTTTTTATAAAAATTGATTTCTTCAGCATTCATCTCTTTATCTGATTGATATCAAAAAGTCATTTAATCAGAATATTATAAAGTTGGAACATTTAGTTGGTAATGAATGTGTAACAAAAAATAATATACTTACCAACTCTGTTCTGGTTCTCATCGTCTCCACTTCAATATAATCCGTGTAGATTTGTAATTTAAGTCTGTAAAATGGCTCCTGCCTACTTTGTGTTCTTCTAACAAAAATCAATCATGCCACAGGAGGTAAAGTTTTTATCTCCAGAAGTGCAAAATGGTAAACATTTCCTGTTTTTATGCAACGTTGGAAATTTTAGCTTCTTAAAAGCAAGAATCGATGGAATTGACTCAGCAATATCTTACAGAATATTTGTACATCAATAAATGCAATAAAATCAGTAAAATTTCTTCAAAATGTAAGAATAAATTTAAACAAAAAATAAGATAAAAATGTCAATGTTTGATATTTATCAAGAAAGCTTTTAGTGAAACACGACAGAATTATGTAGAATACTAGCAATACTAAATGGTAATAGCAATTTATTGTTGTATATTGATATACTAAGACTCAAGATAAGGTAAGAGGAACATCAGAAACCCATAATTTGGGGAGAGATGAGGAAATTAGGCATGACTGATCATGTATGGAGGGAAAATGTAGGGTTATCAACTATTTTGGAATAAAGTCAGAATAATAATGAATAGCACTGGAAGTCAAAGTGATTTTAAAAAAAAAATCAGTATATGTGTTAGGCTCTAATAACCTCTTCAGTAGGCCTAGGATAGAAATGAACATGATAGGGAAGCCTTTAATGATGAAAGATAAACAGAAGGCTAAAAAAATACAACACCTAATTACACCACAGCAGAATATTAAGACTTAAAGTGCCTCAATATTATCACCAGATTGGCCATGTGAATGTGCCAGTTAACTAAATACACTTAAACCAACAATCTCTGTGTCAGATCATGCAATAATATACCCTAGTTTAGTAGAAGAAATGAAAAAGCTGCATCTTCAGTATAAATTAACTAGCAATAACTGATATAAGGTATCATCCTTAAATGAGAATAATCTAGTCCCATAGATTAGAATTTGACTTGAAAATCCCAGAATGTTACCTGGAGATAGGTGAAAAAAAAACTGAAACATTGTGATGATATACATTGAAACTAGTATCCCTATCTTGGTTGTGATACTTCTTTATTTGAGAAAAGCAGATAATACTGATGATTTAATATCATTGTAATAATTAACTCATTTCTAAAGTATTTTCACATTTGGTATGAAAAAAATCACTTCTAGTAAGAAGTTACTAATTAATGATATCCTTATAAAAAATAAAAAAAAACAGCTGCCAACTTAACTGAATATGTTCTTATGTGCACACACATGCATCTCCACCCTCTAATTTCTTCTTTGAAGTGAAAATAGGAATTTTTTTTGAATAGATATGCAAAGAGATCACAGGCTGTAATTAAATTACAAGAAACACTTTTCCCTTCTTAGCAAACACCTGCTGCAGTCACATACTTTCTCTAAAATGATTGATTGGTCCAGGCAGTGAAACTGACCACTTTGGTTGTAACTTCTTATCTTTTTTTTTTTGTCCTTTTGGCAAATAGTTTATATAATGTTTTTAGTAAAGTCAACTGTTATAAAAATAAATAAATAAATTCCATGATATGAACACCTGCTAAAGATTAATGATTAAAATTTGTTAAAATCATGAAAGATTTTGGATTGATTCTTCTGATTTCTTTGTACTTGCATGCAATCAGAATATTTGGTCTGTTACTTTTCACCATTACATTGAAACGTTTTATAGTTTTGCCTATCAACTAAATAAGTTGGTTAACTGTAGTTGAGGGAGTCCTGAATGCTCCCTTCTTAATAGCTACTACACAGAGGTGTAGAGGGCACTACTCCTTGAATTGCTCCACTTACCCTTGATCCATACCTTATAATGCTGATAAGCAAGGAGGCATTAAGTACCATTTTTTCAAGTCTTTGGTATAACTCGACCTGGGATTGAAAACAAGTCTCCCAAACATTTTATTATGCCAATTGGTCAGTTGTGGATTGGTTTTGAAATCTGTTGTATTGATTTATAAATTAGAAGTGGAAACATGTCTCCACACATTCAGTGTGTGTGTGTGTATTTATATATATATATATATATAAATAAAGAAATGAAAGAGAAGAGACTCAGAGTCTTTTGCCCACCTTTATCATGATGAGTGGAGTCACTCTTGCATATCAACAGGGGTTAGGGTTAAAATCCTTCTCTTATTCTAAACTTTGAGTGACAAATGAATAGTTGTTTCATATCTGTTCAAAATACAGACATTTTACTGGTTGTTACTTTCACATATCTTTTCTAATTTCATTTTTCTGCTAATTTGATGCAGTCAAAAGAATAAATGCATTGATATGAGTTAAGTAATTTACAGACATTTAGCTTGTGTAATCACAACTTGTATAAGGTAAATAAAATAAAAAGAAATAAAACTATACAGATTTCTGAATTGGATGTTAGAGCAAAAAAGTCTACTCTTAAACTGAATATGCAGATGTAAAATAGAAGTACAGTGCTTTTTGATTACCTTTGTCCACTGAATGAGTGGAGCCAAAACCTGCTCGACAGAAGGTTTAAAAGTTTTTTTTTTTACTCTCATCATTGTCAGTGAGGGAAACCACATGGCAGTTTTATATAAACATCTTTTTACTAAACTAAATTTTTAAAGCTTTCTTGTTCATACAAACCTGCTTGATAGGCTGTGCTATTTAATTTATGTTTCTAAAGCTTTTTTTGTCAACTGGTTTATGACAACATTATTATTTTGAATTTTCTTATCAGCAAACTGTACATGGTTTTTATATATATATATAATGCAAATCAAAGAAATAGATAAACAAATCAATTTATATGAAAAATATAATGGGATTCAATGTTGTTTATTCATTGCTTAATCAACTTCATCCTGTAAACTCCTCGAAGAGTATGGGAGCTATAACTTCATCAGATCTGTGATAATTTGGTTTATTTCTTTAATAGCATATCAACCCCTTATGGTTTATTCAGTGCAAAAACTTGATTCATTTGCAAATGTTTGATTGTAATTGTAAATACAATGAACATGCAAAATATATATTTTCAAAATAACACTTTTTTTGGTCTATAATCATTTGTTTGCACACAGTTGAATGGTTTCAAGTATTCCTATCTAACATCCTGCTCTGTCAGCTGGGATTGTGGAATATACCAACTGTACCTCTGCAGAGAGGTAAGACCCCAAGCAAAACTACCTGTTGGCTGTGGGATTCTGGTGGTTGAACAGTACTTGACCTGGCAACTCAGTGGTCAAGTCACTTGCAACACACCACTTTGGTCCTTACTGGGTTAGTCGGACAGGCCTGATGCAATTGTCTGGTCAGGTCAAACCCTTGCACCTATGTTTTGTCCCGACCATATCTTTAGATCTGCAGCAAGCTCCTAACCCTTATCTCTTAGGTGCTAGAAGGCAGTGGCTGAGGATCAGTTGTGATGAGAGAATAGGAATTTGACCACTGTTAAATTAAACAGTTTTAAATTAACATTTACTGAAAACCTGAAATTAGCAAGGGCTTGAAACCCTACTCCCAGCTTGAGTATACTGGTTGTATATCTCTATCTAAATTAAAGCAAATGGGTTTCTCCCTTGGTACATTGGACTCCATGGTGGAGCACAGGGCCAGTGAAAAATAAACATCACTTTGGGCATCTTCTAACAAAACGACAAAAACTAAACGATATCAGAATCACTCAGAGAATGAGGCAGAAGACTTTCCCAGATTCATAGTCATTGAATTCTTGCCAAGCTAAATTCTCCCTTACTTCATAGAAAAGGTTATTGCAACAAGGGCTAAACTCCCTCCACCAAAAAAAAAAAAATGTAAAGAAAACACAAAATGGAAACTTGCTTGTTGAGGTGGACAGCCAGAGGCAAGCAGAAAACATTCTCAAAATGAAAATCCTCCCCACTATCAAATGTAAAGCATTTCCCTATGAAAGACTGAACAGTTTTAAGGGAGTTACTGAAAACAGGGAGTTACAAACATCAGAAGAATCACCATTAGAAAAGGTGAAGAACAAATCCAGACCAACACCTACTTCCTGACATTTAATTAGCCCCAAACTCCCAAGGAGGAGAAGATTGGCTATTGTCTTGAGAGAATTGAAAAGTATGTCTTAGCATCCCTGAGGTGCTTCAAATGCTAAAAACATGGACACAACGGAAAAGTTTGCAGAAGATGACAGATATGTGGTGAAAAGGACCGGGACTAAATGGAGGAAGATTGCTTAAAAGAAACTAGATGTCCAAATTGCTGATAAGACCATCTGGGTTACTCAAGATTTTGTGATGTTTATCAAAAAAGAAAAGGAAATATTAGAAATAAAGCACAAGAGGAATATAACCTTCCTTGAAGCAAATTGTAGGGTCTTACCTGGGAGAAAACACTTATGCCTCTGTTGTACAGAGGGCAGATCCAATAAATCAAGACAAAAAATATAGAGCTCTGGTTGTGAAACTGATCCAGTTGGAACCAAATGATTAGCCAAAGTTTGAGGAGCACCTGATAAAACTACACTCAGCCAAATTTTAGCAAGCAAAAACTTAATAAGTCACAAATAAAGAGAAATCCAAATAAGTAGTCCAAGGAATAACACATAGAATCTACCACAGAAGCACAAACTATTCCTCCTAAAAGTGGAAAATTTTCAACAAAACTGCTCTTACATAAGTCTCCAATCTATCTTTGATGGTTTTAGAGGGGACACACTAAAAAACTTGTTTATGAAAAAGCCGAAACAACTTAAACAAAAACCACAAGCTCCTATTGGCCAATCATGGAAAAAATATATAAACACCAAAGATCAGGAAGTACATTCAAACTGCTCTCAGTCAAAATTGATTCTTTAAATGTTACCTACAAATCATCCACTTAAAAAGTAAAAGTGAAATTACTGACAAACTAATCTTTTATATATCATATATATATATATATATAAATGTGTGCAAACAAATGACTGATGTTTAATTGTTACTGTTACAAAGCAATACTCAGAACCATTTAACTGAGTGCAAACAAATGATAAGGAGTAAACAGAATGATTTGCATTTGATAGCAATACTTGAAACCATTTAACTGTAAGAAAAAAATGAGCTTGGGGTTGTTTAAAAATGTTATTAATAAAATGTTTAGAAATCCTATGTACTTAATATATATGTATAAATAGGATTTAGCATTAAATAAACTACAATGATTAATATGACCAAACCAAACTTACAAACGATATGTATAATAATTCAATTATGGCTATTGTTACATTGAATTTTTTGATATTGTTTAGTTTTTGTCATTTTGTTAATGTCAGATCCAGGACACCTCTATTTGGGGGCGGGGATCCATCATCAAAGGATGAAGTCGACATATTCTAAGCTTCGCTGACAGGGTGGTGTTTATGAGGGTATTGCAGTTTCAATAGCAAGTAGGTTTTCATGGACGAAAGTTGTTTGTCCCCTGTCTCATGGTTTTTCCTTCTAGAATGGTTGCCTTACCAAGGCTAAAATACCAAGTCTCCTGCTCTATTTACCTATATAAGTTCAGGGGAAAAGGGAAGGATGATTCATGCCTTAACCAAGAGTATTAACATGAAGGGAAATGTAAACAGCATGATTGAGGATTTTGCTATGTGTATCTGCTTGGAAGTTGATTTATTCTGTAAGTTTGTGTTTTAACATTGAAATTTTTTTTTTTTCATTACAGTGTACCATTCTTACTTGGTTATAGGAAGATACATACTAAAATTAGATCATCAGAAATTTATAATTAGAAGAATTTAATATATTAATTTTGTTTTTATGTTTTTTAATTGCAGGTGAGTTGAAATTTCCTGTTTTCTCTATTATAAAGAAAAGGTATGTGTACACTTTTTTTTTTTTTTACTGGATCATTTTATGGTGGTTTAAAGCAACCATCTAAATTGTAATTTTAGACATTTTAAAGGACTCAAAAATACCAAAAAGTAGTGAAATCTTACCTTTTTGTACAGCAAATATGAAGATGTGTTCTCAAAAAAAAAATACTAAATTTAGAATTAAGCTTGTACCTATGGAAACGAGAATTTTAAGGAACACAAAACTCAGGAAGTTGTCATGATTTTCATGCCACCGCCACAATGTTTACAACTCAGTGCATGCTTTTATTATATAAGGTGTGAACATTTTGCTGTTAGCTACCCAGCAGCAAACTTCCATTTCAGCTCCCAGCTTAGCATATCATAGCAATGGCTTGAGAGCAGAGCAGTAAGCTAAACAACTCTATAGACTTACAACTGTCACAATCAGCTTTTTTTTTTTTTTAAATGAATAGATATTAATATCATTTACTTTGATTTGGCATTTACAAAGACACTAACAGAATTGTATGCAACAAATGTGATATACAAAATTCTCATCCACAAATTACTTCTTCCTTTCACAACAATAGCTTTGTATTGTCTTAATTTTTCTTCTAGTTTAGTTAATAGTAATTATTCATTTAGAATTTTAAATTGTAAAATCTTATGACTCCTTTTTTCTTTACCTTTTTTAAATTTTTAAGAAAAATAGAGATTCCTACCTTTAGTGTTATTAATTGTTAAGTATAATAACTTGTAAAGGATGTCTTAAGATATCTTGTAAGAATAACTGATATTTTTATATGTATCATCAAATGATCGCTTATGTATGATTTATAAAGTAAACTTTTTGGTTGTCAAATCTGTGGTCAGTATCCACTCATTTTAACTACACAAACATGAACTGCCAGTATTTAATGATAGTTCCAGTTTTGCCAATGTCAATCAACTTGAACATTTATCTTATCCTACAATTTGAGGCCCACACACAGTTCTTCTTTCAGGTGATATTATTAGTGATCTTCAGTTATCAACAGTGCTTTTCTCTCTTGCCATTTGATTACATAATTGGTTAGGTTGTACATGTTTCACTTAGTTTCTTTCTGTTTTTATCCAGAATTGTTAAATCTCTTTAATTAATTCACTCAACTGCAATCTCTGGTCAGATTTTATCTGAATTTTAACCTTCTGCTCAGCTGACCCACATAAAAGGCATGCAACCCCCTTTATTGATTTGATAAGATTATTTCCTTTCCTGATTTGAAATTGAGCGGGAACTGCCTGACATTATAGTCACTTTTTTTTATACTTCTCTTGACAGGAAATGACATTGGATTTGATATTTAAATAGTTTTAAAATTATTACTTATTTGGAAATTCTAATAAACAAAAGATACTAATATTAGTGAACACCTAAAGTTTATAGAAAAACTCCAGAGTCATGAATTAGCTTTGATAATCTTCTGGAATATGCAGTCAGAATCAAAATTAAGTCTTGTATCATTTGCCTGTTACCTATGTTAATAATAGGAAAGAGCTTTTATCTGTTTTCTAGAAATGTTTACATATTCTGATGTCAAGCTACCAAATTTCTTGATAGTTCTTGAACACCTTGTTTGATCAATAATAAAACTTTAAAGATGATTTCCCAAGTTGAATCATTTCTATACCCAGATAAATAAGGGACGCCTGATGAAGGCTGGAGTATACAAGCAGCTGAAATGTTGTAATTCAACTAACTACAATAAAGAAGACAACAGACCAAAAAAATTACAACCAAAATAATTCATCTAAAAAATCCAGACAAATTTGGTATGTATGTCTATGTAAAAAAAAAGAAGTTGCTTGTTGGAAAAGAGAGGATCTCTGCAAAAGAAAAAAAAAATCAGCAGAAAATCATGTTGCTGCAAAATATCATAATCTTACTAATTGTTCAAAATTTAAATTAATAAACTTTAAAAAGAATGATTTTAATTAAACATAAATAAAAAAGATTAAGTTTATTGGTTGTTCTTCAAGCTGGGAATGCAAAATAATTATATTGAATTATTGTTTAGATTAAAAAAAGAAATTTTTCATACAAGAATATTAACTTCATATTATAAAAAATGTAACTTGTAAATCTTTGTTCTTTGTCTAGCATTTGTGACTATTCAGTTTAAATTTTTAATTTGACATTAAAATAGATTGTAGCTGTTTGTTTTGTTTTTTTTTTAATCAATTCCAGTGATTTTTTCCAAAGCACCTCTGAAATCCTTTTGATATGATGTGAATTTGTACCATTCTATTTCTTTTAATATCCTCCACATCCTTAAATCTTACTCTAACCAAGAGATTAATTTTTCCTTTAGTAAAAGAAGAAAGTTCCATAGAGTTAAGTCTATGCAAGTGCAACATTCTCCATACTCATCAATTTTGTCCTTTGCCAAAAACATTTCATAGAAAATCTATTGAATCTGACTTAATAATTTTTTTAAAAAATGGTCTAGACTGCAGTCTAAACAAGTCAGTACCATCATCTTTTTATTCTAGAAGTTGCTCAGCTGTGCTTACTTCTTGAGCTTTATATTTGAATTTTTTACAATTTAGTCTCAACACTTTTTCATTTTAACTCTCAGATTTGGGAGTAACTTGATCATTGTCCTTATTCACATTTCACCTACATCAGTAAACATTAAAAGCAGCTGACATTTTCCAAAACAAGCATTTTGCTGGATCTGGTCTTTTAAGAGGAATATAAAACTAAGCCAAAAAAGGTAAAACAAGAGAAGTGAAGAAAGACAAAGAGTTTCTATTGCCAAGAAGTCATCAGTTGATTAAATGTTTATGACAGGCACACTTAGACATAAGATTACCAAATTTACAAAATCTTAAGTGTTGTTTCAACTAGAAAAAAGAAAAGTGAGGGTACATTCTGTATGATTCCAGTTGCCCCAAGTGATAGGCTGAAGATTGTAGAAATGGGGTGGTATAATGGTTGGCAGAAGAAGGGAAGGAAAAAAAAAAGATAATCTTGAGGTTTACTTTAGTTATTGGCATTTTAGTTTCTTCTTTTTATTACTTTTTTTTTAGGTAAATTTAGTGAAAGAGGAAAATAAAAATGAAAAAAAAAAAGATTTAGACATATTAAATTTTTTAATGCTGTAATTTTTTTTTTATTTCTTCTTTTTAGAGGAAAGAAGTAGAGGATAAGGAAAGAGAGAGAGAGAAAAATAAGGGAGAAATTGAAAAAATTGAAAAGAGAATAAATATAAGAAAAAGAGAAGAAACAGTAGTGAAAGAAAAAGGGAAAAATAAGAAAGAGAAATAGAGAAAGAGTTTCAAAAGAGAGTATAGAAGACAAAGAAATAGAATGAAAGAAAAAAGAACTAAAGTTGTCAGCTAAGAAAGAGAGATGATTAAAAAAACTACAACATGAAACAGGCTAAAAACTGAGTGGCTTCTTGTTAGTCCATTCATCTGGTTTTTATTAATAAAGTACTGACTAATGAATCTAAACCTTACTTGTCACTCACCTGGAAACTGCAAGTCTAGAAAAGATGACTGCAGTTGATAAAATCTACAGCAGCCTGTAAGGATATCAATGTTATGTATATATGTTCATAGCCTAATGATTAAGAAATGATCAAGCTTACATTCATTTCATATAAATGTTTATTTTTTTCTTTAATAGAAAACCACTGAGCTAATGTGTGGATAATCACATGATACAGTGGAAATTTCAGATGAAAATTCAACTAATAGCAAATTGTGAACATTGATCCTTTCTTAAAAATGTTGATTTGGGTTAGAGAAATTGAAAATAAATAGATAATTAATTGATTAATCATTATTGTCCTTTTTGTAACTCAACATCAGTTCAAGGACTTTGGACACATTTTAAGAAAAATATGAAGTATCTCTAAGGATTGCTGACTTTTAGTAGAGTGTACTAAATGTCTATCTGCTTTGCTCTCAGAACATTTGGAATCTCTTGTTATAACAATAAGAAAAAAATTGTTTTGAGTCACCCCTCTCTCTCTCTCTTTCTCCCCCCATTAATGATAATTCAACTTGGATAGCTCATAATTTTATTATTTTACTGCTTGCAAGTTTTTCAGATTGGTGATTTTTTTACAAAAGTGATGGGAGAGTCTTTAAGATCTGAAAAGACTTGCTAAGAATTCTAGTTGACCTCAACAGTGCCAGGATCTGGACAGTCTCAGTTCTTCCTTGAATTTCCAATTTCCCCAGTCTCTTTTCCAGATTTTTGGGGACTATTGCAGGTGCACTGGCTATGAATAGTATTAATATAATTTTTATATTCTACATTTTTCAGCTCTCTTACAAGGTCCAAGTATTTACCTAGTTTTCACTTGCCTCTATTTTTACTCTAACTTTGTTGTTCTAGCAGACGACTATTAGTTGACATTCATTTTTTGTTGATTCCAACTCATTCTGACCTTCTGACTTAAAACAGAATACTTATTGAGATAAAAATCTAAGATTATATTTTACATAATATTGGATGATCTATTTTTATCTCGATAATCATTATAATTATTGGGATTTTATTTCTTTTTTTAACTTTAGTATTTAATCAGCAATTCAATATTTGCATATAATCAAATTATCAATTGACATCGTATTGGTTTATTGTATGAAAGGAATGAAGTAGATACTTTAAGAAAGAATCTATATAAAAGTATATTTAACCCATTGAACTCATAGGCCTGATATTTTGGACTGAGTTCTATTTTATTATGGGATGTAGAATAAACAACTCCATACCATAAAAACCTACTTGCTACTGAAAGCTCACCACCATTGTGTCCTTGGTGTGACTGTGGTCCTATATTCCTCAAGGAGTCTGCAGGATGAAGTACTATTTTATTATACACTATAAGCCCTTATATTTTAGGCTTGGGGAGATCATGTCATATACTAATAGTAAAAGGCTTGACATAGTGATCATTTACAGTTTTAGCTTCAAGATACTGATATCAAAACCCTCCAATCATTTTATTAAAACAAAAATGAGCAAAAAACATGTTCAAATTTTATTTTAATTTGATGACACTCCTCATACTTGTTGTAGAAAGTGTAGTAGATCTACTTAACTGACAGAATGATAAGTGTTGCAGGTGCTGGCAAATAGTGATAATAAAAATATTTTTGATCAGGTATATCTATTAAGCAATAATTATCAAGAATCTGATAGTGACAGTTCAAATGCTGAAATAGATCTCCATTTTGCATTGTTGAAAGATGACAAAACTACCAGACCTAAAGAGAAAATACTTTAGTCCATGTTATTTGTGATTGCTTTTTCTGATATGAATACAAGTTGTGAGAAATGAGATATTTGAGCTTTTCCCTTCAGTAGCCCAAATATGGGATATCTCAAGTCCAATGGCCTTTTAACTTAGTAATTCAATGTGGAAATAAAAAATGGTAATGTAGCTGAAATAGGGTTAGATTTCTTCACTAACTCAAACTAGTATACATTTTCTTTCCCCTTGATAAATCATTATAGAATATTGTCTTTTCCTCAATAAAGCCAGAATTATCAGACTATTATTTTTGCTCCTTGCAAGTTTTTCATACCAGGTATCTCTGGTGATTTTTCATAGAAGTCTGAGTGACAGAAAGTCTCCTCAGATCTCCAGGACCTTTTTAAGTATTCTAGATCTCAACACTGCTTTAGTCTGGGGTGGTCTTGATTTCTTTCTCTGATCTTCAGTTCTCTCAGTCGCTTTTCTAATTTTGGGGGGATTGTTCTGAGATCTCCAACTATGATGGGTATCACTATTACCTTTGTTCCATGAATTTTCAAACTCTGTGACAAGGTTCAGGTTTTCTGCTTTCTCTATTTTAACTCTATGCTCTACTGGAATGGAAAAATCCTCTGATGACAGGTTCTTCTCTCCTTGTTAATTAAAAAGGTCTGTTTTTCTGACTGAGATTGAGACTTTGGGTGATCCATTTGTATCTCAGAATTTTATCTTTACTTTCCTTGAAAATATATTTGATTGTGTATTTCTTAGTATAGTCAAACTTCACTTTCTTACACAATTTCCAGTGAATCACCTTTCCTACTCTTGTATTTGTTTTTGCCAGTTTACTGTATTCACTTAATTTATGATTAACTGTTTCATCTCTCACCACATTATACCCTGAAGAATAGCAAATGGAAGTAATCAGTTTTTGTTTTGATACTTTTTGTGTTTAAGTGCAAATAAAAAAACAACTTAGTATTGATTTTCAAATTTAAAAAGTTCTTTAAAAAGATTTCTATGAAAATTATAATCCAAGTGTATGTAATTTTAAGATTATCTTTGTAAATTATTTCTTATTTCCACATAAACAAAGATAAACTAACAAAGAAATAAGACCAATTCAGATTTAATATTCATTAATGGAGGAAAATAAGATGAACTAATACAAAAGTTTTTTTATTGACTTTGTGAAGTTTTTATTATTTGTATCTTATCATGTCATTTTGGATGTTTATTTTTAAGCATAAAAATAAGTTTTCAAAATGAGTAAAAGAAAGAAATGAAAAATACTCATTTCTCTCTAAATATATGTCTCAATTTTCTTATCTTTCCTTCCATCCTATTGAAGTAGACCATATAGCATTATATATAACTTCCTCTTTCTTTCCCTTTATTTCTTATTATATTTGCTTTATTTCTTTTTTTTTTCACTGTGAAGTAGGAAAGGAAAGAAAATGAAGAGCATGCTACATCTCTGTCAAAACACAATGGACCATTATTTATAAATGCATATGTTACAATGTTAGCTCATTACTAAAGTTCTCTTTATACTTATATATATATATATATATAAATGAATTCAACAGTCTGGAGACAATAGAAAAAAAACAGTAATCCAAAAGTGATGAATTTATCATGAAGGAAAGTAAACATGAAAACATTTTGGTTTTAGTAAAATTTCATCAGGGCTTTAAGATTGTTGAACAAGCCTTGATAAAACAATGGATGTTATAATAGAATAACAAGGGGGATATATATATATATATATATATATACTTACAAAGGTCATATAATCATTCAAACACTATCACAAGATTGGTACAGGCAACAATGTTTTAAATGTATGGAGCTTTTAGGAGATACAATGGATATAAAGAGGAAAGGAAAATTGAAGGATTGAAAGATTATATGATCTTTCTTTGTGTGTGTATATATATATCTTTCCCCTGTAATTGTATTTTATTAAAACATCCATTGTTATTCTATCAACACTTATTTCACCATCTTAATGTCCTGATGAAGGTTAACCCTATTAATTAAGGCTGTAGAATACACTGACTGCATCTCTACAGAGGGTAGGGCTTACCCAACGAGTTTCCTGAAATATGACACTAAACAATCTGGTGGTGAGGCTCCAGCAAATCTGGAGCTTTGGGGAATGTGGAGTACCCCGCAATTGCCATCACTCCGACCCAGAGTGGTAACACTTGAAGGGGTTCTTTTTATGGATCAAATAGGTTTGATTGAATTGTTAATTATACATAGTAATACTTGCAACCATGTAACTTTGTTGACGTGTGCTAAAATGAATTGTTAGAAATAGAACTGTTTGATCATTTAACTGTGTGTATCTACAAATTGTGTTTGCAAATCATATTTAATATACATGTAAAATTAAATAACCAACAATGGTTGATATGCCATAAAACCAAACCAAACCTGATGAAGGCTTACTAAAACGGGAATGTTTTGATGTTGACTTTCCGTCATAATAAAATCATTACTTTTGGATTACTTTTTTTTTTTCTATTTTCTCCATATATATATATATATATATATATACCTCCTATATGTCATAAAGCATTTTTCTTGTATTTTATTGCTCTAATGAAAATTTCACTCTATAAAGTAATCTTGAGTCCAATTTTCAACTGAATGATAATTTTGTGGGGTCTGCATTCATGTTGAACCTCTTATTAACAATTTACATGATTAAAAAGTAAAAGAGCAAACTGTGAAATACCCGTTAGACTCCTTCTCTTCTTTCCTAAATAGAAGTATCAATGCCATAACAATGAAAAAGCTATGGGTTCACTGGTCATTTAATTATTATTGGTATTATTAGAAGCAATTTGCTTGAAATTGAGAAAACAGCTCATTTCCTATTTCACTCAAGTGAAAAGAAACTGAGAACTCAAGAACTACTCAAACAGAAAATTTGCTCCGTAATAAAGTTCATAAAATTAATTCTGCTTGTATGACTAACTTTTTAAAAAAATGTCTTTCTTTACTTTCACAAAACTTTAAAAAGATTCCTAACCCCTTTTAAGAGGCAAAGGAAAGTTGAATATGATCACAGTATTCCCTGCAAAGGTATAACTCCCCACCAAAAAAAAACAAACCTCTATATTCTTGACATCTCCAGAACTAGAACCCCACTATCAGATGGAGTATCTGTTTATTGCTATTACTCCCTGGTCTATTCTTACCCTGTGTGTCTTAGTATTTGTTAATGTCCTATCAACTGAATTATTTGTATGAAGAATAGTTACTTGAAGCTATAATTGTTTACTCAGGATTTTTATCATTAGTCACTGAAAACCATTTAACTGTGCTAACAATTGACTATGAGATATCATATAACTAATTGGCCGACCATAGTCAAGGGCAACCCAAAGGCTCCCTTTTCAATAGCTACTACTCCGAGATGTAGGGAGGGCACTACCTGTTCCTTCTGGATGGTTCTACTTAACCTTGATCTGTACTTTATAATGCTGAGTGTTAAGCTAGGAGGCATAAGTACCAATATTTTGAGTCTTTGGTATGACTTGACCTAAGATTGAACCCAGGTCTCCTGGATCAATGGAAAACTCTAACCATTATGCCAATAACTATTAAATAATTATTATTTCTATCTTAAATAGAAAGAAATAATTATCATTTAATAGTTATATGATATGTAATTAAGAATACTTGAAACCATATAATTGTTTTGTACAAAGAACTCTAATATTTACATTTTTTTATAACTGTTTCTTAGATGTATAATGAACGCAATTCCTTAACCTCTAGGTATAAAATATAATGGATTAAAATACTGTTAAAATCAATCAATCCAAACATCTTCACTTGATATTAGCCAATATATCAAATGAAACCTACAGTATAAATATCATCGTTGGATTATAGCTAATGAATAAGTCATTTGACATATTTTCATGAGTTAATTTAGATTGATATAAAAATCATACATTTAGTGGATAATCAATTATTTTATATACAAGGTAATCAAAGAAATCTTTACTAAAATGTTGTGTGGTTAATTGCTCAACTTTTTAATTCTTGATTGAAAAAGTTAAATTATTTCATTCAGTCATTAATTTTTTTGTAAGATGTAGTGATATTTTGACAGTGGTTGTATGTAATTTGCATCTGATAGGATGGATATGTAGTCATGTTACTAGGAGAAAGATGATATAGAAAAGGACATGGAATGACAGACTTGAAACAGAATAACTTACCTGGTAACATCATAACAATATGAGGTCATTGATAAGGATCCATAGGAGTTTGTTGCACCTAGATGAAGTAGATTATATAGAAATTCCATTGTTCATACCAAAAACTCAAGGAAAATAATAAAGAATACAGAGGTGAAAAGAAATCAGAGAAGCAATTAGGAAAATTTCCTTGATGGTTGATTCAAGGAAATTGGAAGAACTGACAGTCAATCAAATCAAGGAGATAAATCTAAAAAGTAGTAGCCTAGTGGGTTAGGGCTGTAGATTACACTGACTGCATTTCTACAGTGGGGTAAGACACCAACCCCAACAAGTGTTTTGGATATGACATTAAACTATCTGATGGTGAGGCTCTAGTAATGCTGGAGCTCTATGGAATGTAGAGTACCTCTTCATTGCCACACCCTGTCGGCTGGGGCTGTAGAATATGCCAACTGCATCTCTGCAGAGGGGTAAGACTCCCCTCACGAGTGTCCTGGATATGACACTAAACAATCTGATGGTGAGGCTTCAGTAATACTGGAGCTTTGGGGAATGCAGAGTACCCCTTAATTGCCATCGCTCCCAAGTCCATTCTGGCCAAGAGTGGTAGTACCTACGAGTCAAATAAAATGATTTGACATCTCAACTCTGTACAAACGAATGACTTATGCAAAATTGAATTGTTTGATGATTCAACTATGAGCAAACAAGTGACCGATGTCAAATTGAAATGTTGCTGATAGATAGATAGCAGTACTTAAAACCTCTATGTACAAACAAAAAACTAATCCACCCTGTTGGCTGGGTGTGTAAAATACACGAACTGCACCTCAGTAGAGAGGTGAGACCCCCCCCGCCTCTCAGAGAGGATACCTGTTGGCTGTTGGTGGCAACCCATGATGCTTTAGGGCGGGATCGGGGTGGCTAAGTTGTCTGTGGCCACATGATCAGCAACACTCCACTTTGGCCCTTACTGGGTTAGATGGGAGGTTAGAGAGGCCCAATCTGATCAATTGACTGGTCATGTCAAGCCCTCTTTCGGAGGCCTGCAAAAGACTTTCGTAGGTCTCTGAAACAGATACTGAATCTGTAGCCCTGATTTACCAAGGCAAATGGTTTTCTCCCTTGACATTACTTTTCATAGGGCTCTGTGGTGGGTTGGGAGCACAGTCGGTGAACTCGGCAAAGATCCCTATGGATACAAAAAAAAAAAAACAAGTGAAAAAGCCCCATAACTAAAGCATCTACATGCAGAGTCTGACAATGTCTCTGACCAGACCCTCTGCAAACAAGGTGTCACTGATGCCAAACGAACATCTTTTAAGAGAAATAATCAAATAATCTCAACAAACACCTATATTCTAAATTTTAACACTCCTAAACAACCTACTGAGATAAAAACAGGATACTTAATAACAAAAGTTGAAACTTATATTCCAAACCATTCCATTAAGATGCCCCATTTGCAAAAAATCTGGGCATCACAAAGAAAAGTGTACCAGACCTCCAACATGTAAGAACTGCGAAGAAAATGGAAACCATATAAACTGTCAAATGTGAATTATAGAAAAAAGAATCCTACCCGGAGGCAAGGAAGTTGATTGAAAATTCCCTAGCCACAACTACCTATGCAAATATAACCAAACTCGCAAACAACTCTACCCAAAATCAAGGAATGATGACTCACTTCAACATGATGAATGTAATAAGATAATTAAAGACACAACTTGAATTACTAAGAGAAAGCTTGACCAATTTGATAACTAAGCCCTATGCCTAACCAGATCCAAAGAACCTTCACCCACACAGCAACAAAGCTGAAGACCAAAAAAAAAACAAACTAAACAACAACAAACTCCAGGCATCCCTCCCATCACTACAAAGCCCAACAATCTCTCACCCCCAAAATTGGACAACACTGAAAGCCCACCACTAACACCCAAAAAGAGATCTCCTTGGAAGAAGGAATATAACAAATATAAACTATAATTCTCACTAATAGAAACTGAAAATGAATTTGAACTGATGGAAACAGAGAGCCAAGAAAGCCTTTCAAAACTGAGAAATCTTAAAAGGTTGAAAAGTCTAGAAACTCTTGAAGTCTCTGAATACAGCCAAATGAAAAAACGAAATACTAAAACCAAAACTACACCTAAACAAAATAAACATCAAACATACAAAGATAAAAAAAAAAAGCATGACCCATAAAATAATTCAATGGAATTGCTGTGGCTACAAAGCAAATTATGACAAGCTACTTCTGTTAATAGTTGAACTCAACCCTTCCGCCCTATGTCTCCAAGAAACCTTCAAAAAGCATAGTGACAAACTAAACATAAAAACTTTTGAACAATGTGACTACATAATTGATACTGGACAAAGAGCTTCAGGTGGAGTATCAATCCTAATTCGGAAAGATATCCCCCAAAATAAAATCAACACTCACTTGCAAGCAATTGCAGTCTCAGCAACCCTACATAAAACTGTTACCATCTGCTCACTATATATTCCACCTCACAACCCCATAAATGAAAATGAATTAAACAATCTAATAGAACAACTCCTTAAACCATTTATCTTGATGGGAGATTTCAACTGCCACAATATAATATGGGGAAGTAAAAGAACAAACAAAAGAGGCCAGATCTTAGGAAAAAAATCATCAATAGCAATCAGAAATCAGACCCACCTTAACCCATCCTCAGGTTCATTTTCTGCTATAGACCTAACTCTCAGTGACCCATCAATCTTTACAGATTATAACTAGAGAGTATACAAAGACTCTTGTGGCAGTAACCACTACCCAATAATAATAGAAAACTCTATAATAAAAAAAACTCAGAACCACAAATAAAACCCCCATGATGGAAGTTTAAAAGAACAAACTGATAATTCTACAAAAAACTATGCCTTACCACACTAATCCCAGAATCAAAAACAAATCAAGAAGAACCTATAATGCATTTTATCAACACCCTCATTACATAGCAAATAAAACTATCTCCAAAACACAATAAACCATGGTTCACAAAAGAGTGCAAAAACAGGATGAGAGAACATCAAGCAACTCTCAGGAAATTCAAGACAAACCCCTCATCAGAAAATCTAAACAAATACAAACAACAAAGGGCAAAAATCCAACGTATCATCAAAGAAGGTAAAAGATCCTCCTGGAGAACTTTCATTTCAAAGATAAATTCTAATACAAATCCATAAAAAATTTGGGACTTTATAAAGAAAATAACAAATAAAAACATCAACAACCCCTATAAATCATCTCTCTCAAGGAAACACAAAAGCCATAAATGAAAAGCATATAGCCAACCTGATTGCAGAAAATTTTGCTCAAGTGTCATCTATGACAAAACATCTATTGATAAAATAAAATCAAAGAAAACGGTTTCAAGCTAACAAAGGAAAGAAACAGAAGGTACTCCACACAAACAATTACGAATGCTGACTACATAGCACTCCTGGCAAATGCACCCACCCAAGCCAAAACCCTGCTACATAGTCTGGAACAAGCAGCTGCAGGCATAGGCCTCCATGTCAATGCACACAAGACAGAATACATGTGACATCTCCACACTAAACGGTAGCTCTCTGAAACTAGTAGACAAGTTCACCTACCTAGGAAGCAGTGTCTCATCAACGCACAGGAATTTCCTTTTTCCACCCCCCTTTTGGAAAGTTGAGTTTGTTAGTTAAGTGAGTGTTATGGTTCGGGGTAGTTGATGGATGTATTCGTTAATTAAAGCTTATGGTGAATGGGATTTTGAGTGGTTTGAGGACGAAATCCAGACCCAAGTTGCAAGACAAGATTATTAGGTTTTGCCTAACTCACGTGGATGCTGTCTGTGGAAAACTCAGCAGTGAATCCAAATTCCTTTTTAGTACTACTTGAGAAACAGTCTCCCATAGAGGTTCAGAGATTAGGTGAAAATGCATGGTGATCAAAACGATTTACATATTATAATTCATGGGTGGCTCTAAACATTGTCTTTTTCTCCACCTTCATCCATATAAGCAGTCAGTCAGTCCAAAGCAGAGGCAGAGACAGACATTTCAGCGGTCAGAGAGACAGACACTGAACACTCCAAAAACGGCTTGTTGAATCTTGCTGGTCCAATCAGAACCAAATGATGGAAATAGAATCTATGCGAATCCAGATAATTTTGTCAACAAAGCCGAGAAAGCAAACCACTAACTAGTCAATGTGCCTGCAATGAAGATCCGTAGTTGTCTCCCTTATATCGTCTGAATTCATATCAGACTAATTTTGTCTTTCTCTTTGCCTTCATGACCAAACGAGTGAATCTCATCGTAACTTTTTTTGTGTAATTTACGTATTCGTGCAATTTCTTTTGTGATGATATAAAGACAGTAGCCTTAAAAAGGTTTTTATTAAACAGGAATCCACAGTGTTGCTTGTTTCTTTTTGTGTCCTTGTGGTTGCGACAAGAACTCTTTCTTCTTTTTTTTTTTTTTCACAAATAGCGATTCGTTTGGAACCCAGCCTGATCAACTCTTACAATTGGGCCACCCTGAAGGATCGAGAGACCACTGTTTGAATCAAAAATTCACAACAAGGCAAATAGTAGTGGTTCCTTCAGCTCAACGGAGGGGGCCCGAGTGATTTTATTTTGGCCAAAACCGCTAGAGAGATGAGATACAGGGGTCAGCGGCTGAGTTCTACATCAGACAGCTATCAATAGGCTATTGGACATATGGAAGCCAGACCTCATAAGTGATGTATTCCTGTGGAACCCTTCACATGGACAAGCAAAGGCAGTACGACCAGCTAGAACCTACAAACAGCAACTCTGTGCCATGCCGATATGGGATGTAGCCCTTAGGACCTGCTGATAAAGAAGGTTGGCAAGAGAGGGTCAGGGATATCCATGCTGATGGCGCGACATGTTAATGATGATGTCATCTACAAAAAATTACTCAAATCAATTTAACTCAATCAGAATCAAAGAGGAAAAGAACAGAATAAAATTCACCTCTGACAATACTTAGAGTTATAACCAATCCTTCAACCTAATTGAACTCAATATCCAAATTTAACAACTCAGCCCCTGGTCCAGATGAAATTCCCTACACCCTCCTCAAAGAACTCACAAAAATATCTCTAAAATATCTACTAGATATATACAACAATATCTGGATCTCTGGCAACATCCCGACCATATGGAAGCAACCCATAACCACCCCAAAAAACAAAAAGATCCCACAAACCCTCCCAGTTATAGACCTATAGCTTAGCTTTAACAAGTTGCTCCTGCAAAATCCTTGAAAGGATGATCAATCTAAGACCAACACGGTTGCTTGAATCCAACAACCTCATCTCAAACCTACAAATAGGCTTCAGAGCCAAAAGAAATACCATAGTCTAAATAGTCTGTAAGAAACTTTAATCAGGGAAGCACTCATCCCAAAAGAACATCAGGTTCCAATCCTCTTTGACCTAGAAAAAGCCTACAATGCAACCTGGCCATATGGCATACTCAAAGACCTCAAATGACTTAGGCTAAATAGAATTGTTCAAACATTTAACTGTATGTAAACTAATGACTGATGTTTAATTGAATTGTTAGTGATACATAGCAATATTTAAAACCATTTAACTTTGTTGACACACGTTTATAAATCATATATATCTTATATATATAAGTATAAAGTTGATTTGGCATTAAATAACCTACAATGGTTGATATGCCATAAACCAAACCAAATTATATATATCTAATATATATGTATAAACAGGATTTGGCATTAAATAACCTATCATGGTTGATATGCCATAAAACCCAACCAAACCAAAACCAAAAAGAGTCTGGTCATTGCTGAACAAACTAAATTCATAACAGAAGGTTTAAAAGATATTTGTCGACAATTATTTGTGGAATTTGATATATATCTGTTTGCCCATGCATGAAGGTCCTTTTATATCGAGGCCATGCTACTGGTTCTCAAGATAATCAAAATGGCTGTAAACGGTCTGGACAGGCCTCATATATATATATATATCTATATATATATATATATGTGTGTGTGTGTGAAGAAAGAAATCATTCAAAAAGTTGTTTTTTTTTACATCAAGAAAGTAAACAAATACTTGCCAGTAGAGCTTGATAAAACCTCAAATGAA